>JADRCH010007006.1:171009-188426 GCA_019843965.1 Rhynchomys soricoides
TTTGTGTGTGTGTGTGTGTGTGTGTGCGTGTGCGTGTGCGTGTGCGTGTGCGTGTGTGTGTGTGTGTGTGTGTGTGTGTGTGTTTAGTGGTAGTTGTTTTTGTTTTCAGATTAGTCATTTTTCCGTTGGGTCCAAAACAGGAATTCTTCTTCCCAATACAGGATAGAGCAATTATAAAAAGACTGTTGTCCCAATACCTTAAGTTGGGATGGATGGTTTTGGTTTTTTGATATGTTATGGATGCTAACATCTAAGATGCTAGGTTTACATTATTGCATATTGATAGAAAGTTGTTCTGTTTTATTGTGAATTGATAGAAATGTAAGTTTGCTTTGTTTGAATTACTGTATATTGATAGGAATTTAAGGTTGTTATGTTTGGATTGTTTGTACACTGATAGGAATTTAAAGTTGTTTTGTTTTCATTGTATAATAAGAGAAATTTAAGGGATTTTTTGTTTGTTTGTTTGATACTGATAGGAATTTAAGTTTGTTTTGTTTGAATTATTGTATTTAATAGAAATTTAAGGTTGTTTTATTTGACTGAATTGTACATAGGGTGTTTATTTAAAATATGATGTCAAGTTCTAGTTTATGGTTCTTATAATTATTTTTATTGTATGTAGATAGTTAATGTTAGGGAAAAAGACATTTTTTTAATGGATGATATGAAATAGAAAATTCTGCCTGTGTTATGTGATGCAGACTAACATAATATTTTGCTGAAGCAGATTTAATGTGATGTTTTGTTGAGGCAAAACCTATGAGAAGACAGTGATGTTTGAAGAGAGTATAGGTAGGTCTCAATGAGAATGTGATGAAAATGACTGTTTGCATAGCTAGCTGTACAATGCTCAGTTAGTGTCAGATATTTGCTGAACTTCACTTCATTGACAGAGGCACAGCAGAGAACTCCTAGCATTGTGGCTAGTCCTGGTTGCTTCCAATCACTCATGCCTATTTGGTGGAGGCCTGGTGTTTTCTGCTGGAGCATGCAAGTGCAGACACTTGAACTGAATTATTGGTATCCTGCCACGACTGAACTGGACTGCGTGTATCCTGATAAACATAGATTGGAATCTCCCCCCAAAAAACTACTTCTAAAGAGGTGCATTTGTCCTTGTCCTATTTACCATCTTTTCTCTCCTACTTTTAGACTATTGGCTTGAAGTGGATAGTCAAAACATTTGAGACCCCTTATTAAAGTAGGATTTGAAAAAATCTATGCCTACAATTTAGTCAGGGACAGTTCTGTGTAAAATATATTATCATTTATAAAGCTCCAGAAACTGTACTTTTTAAATAAAACTGCCATTTAGAAATATTTGTAAAATGTTTTGGATTCTTTTTGAGTTTTCCTTGCTAATTCACTTCCCTCTGACAAACATTTACAATGTTGGACCCTCCTAAAACATACTTAAGGTCATGTTATATTAGTTCTTTAGTCTTATTGAAACACTAAGATATGGGGACAGTGATATCCTTCAGTAGTCTCATTATTCATAAGCACTTACTGCTATTTTTATTTTTACGACTTAAGATATGGTATTAGGATAATGAAATTATTATTTAGATATGTAGATATTTTCTGTTTTTCCAGAAACAAGTTCACAACACTAAAGCAAAAACGAGAGATAGGGGAGAAGAGAATGGGGAAAGATGTATTTATAAAATAAAAAATAAAATGCTTGAGGCTTTTTAAAAAGGCAACATTTTTTTTTCTAATCTGAAACTTTATATGATTTGTTTATGATGATTAAAGTACATTTATAAAATCTGAGTTTGATGATTACAGTAGGATCTTGTTCTAATGTGAATTGGTCATTTTGCATAAATTGGATTTTCTAACTTTGGCAAAAGCTTTATCTTGGAAGGCTTTGAACTTTGAAATGATGTGATTTCAGTAGAGGAAACAGAATATGTGCATCATATAGACACAGATGATCAATAATGTAGCCCTTCACAGCAGTAGCTCTTTGGAACAACATATGGCAACAGAATTACCTTTGTACTACCCAACTGAGGGATATAATTTATCCAGTTTGAGGAACTGTTGTGACAGGCAATACATTCAATGCTGCACATGTTTTGCATTGCAATGCACATGCCACATACTCAGAACAGAAAACACTAGCAATGTTTTGTTTCTAACTAACCAAAGACATACTTTTCATCGTATTAAATAAACAAACAAACAAATAAATAAATAAATAACAATAGCAGTTTGCAATATCACTCTAGTTGCTGAAAATGAATTGTTTTACTTATGATGGACTGTTCGTGAGTAGAATAAAGAGTCTTCTTGTTGTTGTTGTTATTAACTAAATGCAACTGGAGAGTGTGACCTACGGTGATGGTAAGCATTGATTATCAGCTAGACAAAATCTAAAATAACCTGGCAAGGGAGTCTCAATGATGGATTGTCTAGACTAAGATGGCCTCTAATGATATTTATGATATTATCTTAATTAAACTAGTTTTTGTTAGCTACCTAACACTATGTGACACAACATTTCCTGGGTATTGGGTTATGGCCTGAATAAAAATAAAAAAGTTAAAAGAGCACATGAATGCACATATTAACTCATTGTTCTCTGTTTTAGACTATTGATGCAATGTGCTCAGCTGCTTCAAATTCCTGCCACCTTGAAGTACCAAAAATAATAGTCATTATGAGCCAAATTAACTCTTTCCCCATTAAACTATATTTATCAGGATATTTTGTCATTAAAAAAAACAGGAAAGGAAAGTAAGAATAATTATCTCTATCTTAAACTTTCTTTCTTTCTATCTGTGGGACTGCAGATGAAATATAAGGAACCTAAGGGATTAAAAATGCTAGGTGTTATTTTTGTGTGTGTGTGTATATATATATATATACACAAATATGCACACACATATTCTCTCTCTCTCTCTCTCTCTCTCTTTTTCAGGAAGCACCGCTTTACTACTGTTCTTTTTGTTATAGGCCATAGACCTTTTATTTTACCAATCAGAAGGTGCCATAAGAAGGCAAGGAATGATAGAGACATCTTCAAGTAGTTTATAAAAATATCACTCCAACATTGAAGTAAAACTTGTACATTCTTTTGATTTTTGAAATCATGTATTTCTAAGGCTAGAGAGCCTTATTTTGCAGACTCTACTTATCATTTGTTTGATAAAACAATGTAGAATAATTTCCAACATTATTTCAGCTATTTCTATTTGAGTTTTATTTAAAATTATGTATGTCTTCCTAATTTAATGAAATAGTCTGTATAGATACTTATTTTTCTTAGAAGCCTTTAAAATCATGTTTTATAGAATTTAATAATTAATAAGACCAAAAGTCAGAAAACTGAAAATATTATTTTAATTGCTAAAATAATGGAATGTCAATTGTAAGGTAACATTAAATAAAATAAGATTGATATAAATGCTGCTTTGCATTAAATTTATAGTTACATGTACTAAATCATTCTTTAATACTTTTTATGAAAAAAATTCACCAATTCAACCTACACTGTGCTATATAAAGAATTTTTAACGTTTTAAAATTAATGTTTATATTAATTCTTTGAAAGTTTCATACAATATATTTTGAGCATGTCTAAACCCCTTGCCCAACTCTTTTCTGATACATGCCACTTCCTTATCTACTCAACTTCAAGTTCTCTCTCTCTTTATAAATCTATCATGTCCAGTGAATACTCTTGGATAAAATACATTCCCTGAAGTAAATATATTCAACCTATGAATGGTTACCAATTCTCACTATTCAAGCACCTTATATTAGCAGTATTTCTTCAACAGTGGTTGACTTAGTATACAGATTTTCTGCATCATTCTAGGACTGTATATGACTTGAGCATTTAAAAGTTTTATGTATGTTTTCTCTGTAAGTCATATGTTCAACTTCTCTGTTGAAATTAGAAAATAATGTATTCTTAAGTAACAAACCAGGACTAATAATCTTTGTTTCATTACTTAGAGAAGAACAATAAGCTTTGAAGAGGGGACACTAAGCTATGTAGTTCTCTGCCTATTGACCATTTGTTAGTTCCTGTGTTAATCACTGTACAAAATGAGAAGAAAGTTAATCAAAAATAGATCTCTCTTCTTTCTCTCCCTCCATCCCTCCTTCCTTTCCTCCCTCTTTCCCTTCCCTCTAAACCTCTCTCTTCCTCTCCTTCCCTCCTTCCCTCCCTCTTTCTCCTTCCCTCTCTCTTCCTTCCTCTCTCTCTCTCCCCTCTCTCCCTCCTCTCTCCTCCCCTCCTCTTTCCCTCTCTGATAAATGAGAGTATATGGTGGCTCTTGAGATATCTTGAATGGAATTACAATCTAATAAGCAAAGCTGAGAACCATGGGGGTTCAGGTGGTTTAGGACTTTTCTCCCTCTTTCTTTGATTCTTTTTCTTTTTTTCCAAAAAGGGAAGTTTGGGTGACATTCCTAGAAACCTGTAGCTTTGCAGCTGGAAGAAAGAAAGGTGTGGAGAGTCATTTGGGGCTGCTTGGCAAGAACCTGACTTTTGACCCAAGGACAAAGAAACAGGCTTCAGGCAGGAATCTGACTTTAGGCCAAGGACAAGGAAGTAACTTCATGCAGGAATCTAATCTTAGGCTAGAACAAGGAAATAAGTTCAGGCAGGAATCTGATTTTTGGGTGGAAGAAAGAAGTAGGCTTCAGGCATGAATATGACATCAAGCTAGGACCCTGAAGTAGGCTCAGATTTCTCCAGTCATCCTTTTAAACCTTTAGAAACAGTGATCACAGAAGTGATCACAAGCGACTTTGCTTATTGCCTTACTTGTTCCTTGACTATCTGTGTTTATTGTATTGCTTGTTCTTCAACCTGGAACTCACTTATTGCTTGCATATAATTGAAATGGTATAAAAGCAGATTGGAAAAAATTAACCTGCCTTCAGTCTCAGAATTGACTGAAGCCTTGCTGAAAAAAAAAAAAGGTGTGGTATAATATTTATTTCCAACTTCTATGATTTTTCTAAATATTAACTATGAGTCTTGGGTAAAGTAGGGGTATCCAATCTCACCTTATAATTTATACAAATTCCTAAATTATGAGTGACATCCTTAATGGTTTCTATCAGTGGATTTTAATTTTATTTTCCAAGTAATTTCAGTTCAGTGTCTATGATGTTTTATTTTTCCATACACTATATTTTGATTATATTCTTTCCTTTTTCCAACTCTTCCCAGAATTCTATCTTCTTGTCTATGCACATAACATTCTTTTCACTCTCTATGTCTATCTGTCTCTTTTTCTGTATCCTGAAAAATAAAACATGAATAGCATAAAACCAAGAAAGGAAAACCAAAGTAACATAGCAAGGCAGGCCCCATACCCAGGAACAGTTATTAAAAATTGTTAGGTCAAAAAGTATACCCCTAAACAACAGTGCTGAAAACAATCTTCTGAGATTGCAGGTGAGTCTCATTTGAGTTGTCTCTTGCCAGGACACCAGAACCAAAAACAGGGCATTACTCAGAAACTGTGTGAGGCAATCTTCTGCTTATTTAACAAAAATAAAAAACAAACAAAGAAAAACCAAACTATCTCCCTGTTCTGCTCTTAACAGTCACTTGACATAAGAAAAATATATACACTTCCCACATAGCTTGTGTCAGTTCAAACCACTTACTCTATTCTCTATTTTATAAAATGTCTGCATTCCCAGTAAGGTATTGCTCTCTGACAACCAAGACATAGCCAGACAGTACGTTTCTAAATAAAAATGCTTTTATGTCCTTGAAGTAGTCTTGTTCAGTGGTTTTACTGTTTTACTTAGACTTCCTTATAAACACAAAATGGATTGTCATTTTCTGCTTGTTTGTTGTTTTTGTTTGTATGTTTACTTTTGTTTTTGTTGGACTATAATTTTCAAAGTCTTTTTTGATTAGATTTTTTTTTTTTTTGGTTTTTCAAGACAGGGTTTCTCTGTGTAGACCTTGCTGTCCTGGAACTCACTCTGTAGACCAGGCTGGCCTCGCACTCAGAAATCTGCCTGCCTCTCCCTCCCAAGTGCTGGGATTAAAGAAGTACATCATCGCTGCCCGGCTTGATTAGATTTTAATATATTCTTTATCATGAAATTCTAAAATCACACAGCAAAAATAGTCAAATACTGTTGCATTCAAAGCTTATTATTGGATTTTTCTCCAGTTTATATTCTATCTAGTACAAAAGAACATAACCTCTCCAACAATCTGAGAAATGGTGAAAAAATCTTATTGCATTATTCCTTACTACCTTTATTTTAAGAGAATAAATTTTAAAAATGTGTTGCATGTATTTAAAATAAGCAAACCAACCCATATTTTCAAAAATATTTTTTTCTGTGAGATATAACATCATGTCTATTTCCTTAGTACATATTGAACATTTATAAATAAAATTGAGATATATTTGAGGCCTGGAATCCTTAGGATACAGGGACTGAGGAACAGCCAGGAGGAAGGAGCTTTCCAGTTTCCATCTGAGGCAGGAAACCTCTGCCTGGGCCACCAGGGCTCCATAGCCAAATAACACTGGGAGAAAGCTAGCCTCCTAGGAGTGTAGGCAAGCCTGCCTGCTTAGAGGGACCCACCTGGAATACCCAGGACTTAGAGACTGAGGAGCAGGCTTCTGATTTCTATCAGTGGCTAGAGAGCAGATCCTGTGACACAGGGCTCCATACTCAAACAGTATCAGGAGAGAGCTGGTATCCCAGTAGTGCCAACACATCTTCAAGCATAGGCAAGACCATCATTATTTTCAAATTCACTGGACCATGAGTGACCTTTGCAGAGCCATCAGGACACAGGAAACAAAGGACAGATAGGGATTAGAACTTTCTTTTTTCTCTCTGTATCCCAGAGCTGAACCTGCACCACAGCTCTACAAACCCAAAATCCTCTCAGAGAAAACTGGTCTTCAAGGAGTATTGTCACCTAGGCTTGCAGGAACAACAAGCCACAGTCAGAGAGAGTGAGACCAGCTAACACCAGAGATAACCAATGGTGAAAGGCAAGGGCAAAAGCATAAGGAAAAGAAACCAAAGCTACTTGGCATCATCAGAACCTAGCTCTCCCACCACAGCAAGCCCTGGATATCCCAACACACCAGAAAAGTAAGACTCAGACTTAAAATCACATCTCAGGAGGATGATAGAAGATTTTAAGAAGAAAATAAATAACTCCCTTAATGAAATACAAGAGAATATATGTAAACAACTAGAAGCCCTTAAAGAGAAAACATAAAAATCCATTAAAGAATTACAGGAAAATACAAACAGGAAGAATCAAAGGAAAACCCAAACAAACAAATGAAGTATATGAACAAAACCATCCAGGAACTAAAAACAGAAATAGAAACAATAAAGAAATCACAAAGTGAGAAAACACTGGAGTTAGAAAACCTCAAAAAGAAATCAGGAGTCATAGATGCAAGCATCAGTAACAGAATACAAGAGATGGAAGAGAGAATCTCAAGTGCAGATGATACCATAGAAAACATTGACACAACAGTCAAAGAAAACTCAGAATGCAAAAAGCTCCTAACCCAAAATATCCAGAATATCCAGGATACAGTGAGAAGACAGAACATGAGGATAATAGGTATAAAAGACAATGAAGATTCCCAACTTAAAGAACCAGTAAATATTTTCAACAAAATTATAGAGAAACTTTCGCTAACCTAAAGAAAGAGATGAACATAAACATATAAGAAGCCTACAGAACTCCAAATAGACTGAACAAGAAAAGAAATTCCACCCTTCACATTATAGTCAAAACACCAAATACATAAAATAAGGAAAGAATATTAAAAGCAGTAAGGGAAAAAGATCAAGTAACATATAAAGGCAGACCTATCAGAATTGCACCAGACTTCTCACCAGAGACTATGAAAGCTAGAAGATCCTGGACAGATCTCATACAGACCCTAAGAGAACACAAATGCCAGCCTAGGCTGCTATACCCAGCAAAACTCTCAATAATCATAGATGGTGAAACAAAAATATTCTATTACAAACCCAAATTTGCACAGTATGTTTCCACAAACACAACCCTACAAAGAATAATAGATGGAAACCACCAACTCAAGGAGGGAAACTACACCCAAGGAAAAGCAAGAAAGTAGTTTTTCAACAAACTCAAAAGAAGATAGCCACACAAACATAAAAATAACATCAAAAACAACAGGAAGACACAATCAGTCTTCTTTAATATCTCTTAACATCAATGGACTCAATTCCACAATTAAAAAAAAAAAAGACTGATGGACTGGATTCATAAACAGGACACAGCATTTTGCTGCATTCAAGAAATGCACCTCCATGTTAAAGACAAACACTACCTCAGAGTAAATGGCTGGAAAACAATTGTCCAGGCAAATGGCTCCAAGAAACAGTTGGAGTAACCATTCTAATGTTGGATAAAATCAACTTTCAAACAAAAGTCATCAAAAAAGATAAGGAAGGACACTTCATACTGATCAAAGGAAAAATCTACCAAGAAGAACACTCAATTCTGAACATCTATGCCCCAAATGCAAGGGTTCGCACATTCATAAAAGAAACTTTACTAAAGAGATAAGCACACTTTGCACCTTAAACAATAATAGATGGAGACTTCAACATCCCATTATCATCAATGGACAGATCTTGGAAACACAAACTAAACAGAAACACATTGAAACTAACAGATGTTATGTACCAAATGGATTTAACAGATATCTATAGAATATTTCATCCTAAATCAAAAGAATATACCTTCTTCTCAGTATCTCATGGTACCTTCTCCAAAATTGATCATATAATTGGTCACAAAACAAACCTCAACAGATATAAGGAGATTGGAGTAATCCCATGCCTCCTATCAGATCACTATGTACTAAGGCTGGTCTTCAATGGCAACAACAACAGAAAGCCCACATACACATGGAAGCTGAACAATGCTCTACTCAATGATAACTTGGTCAAGGAAGAAATAAAGAAGGAAATTAAGGACTTCCTAGAATTCAATGAAAATGAAAGTACAACTTACCCAAACCTATGAGACACAATGAAAGCAGTGTTAACAGGAAAACTCATAGCTCTGAATGCCTCCAAAAAGAAACTGGAGAAAGCATACACTAACAGCTTAACAGCATATGTGAAAGTTCTGGAACAAAAAGAAGCTAATAGACCTAAGAGGAGTAGAAGGCAGGAAATAATCAAATTAAGGGCTGAAATCAACCAAGTGGAATCTAAAAGAACTATACAAAGAATAAACAAAATCAAGAGCTGGTTCTTTCAGAAAATCAACAAGATAGATAAACCCTTAGCCAGAATAACCAGAGGGCTCAGAGACAGTATCCAAATTAACAAAATTAGAAATGAAAACAGAGATACAACAACAGACTCTGAGGAAATTTAAAAAATCATCAGATCCTACTACAAAAGCCTATAAGCAACAAAATTGGAAAATCTGGAGGAAATGGACAAGTTTCTAGACAGATACCAATCACCAAAGTTAAATCAGGATCTGATAAACCATCTAAACAGTCCCATAACTCCTAAAGAAATAGAAAGTCATTAAAAGTCTCCCAACCAACAAAAGCCCTGGACCAAATGGGTTCAGTGCAGAATTCTATCAGACTTTCAAAGAAGATCTAATCCCAATACTCTTCAATCTATTCCACAAAATAGTTAAAAGAAGGAACACTACCCAATTCATCTATGAGGCCACAGTTACACTGATACCAAAACCTCACAAAGACCCAACAATAAAAAAAAACTTCAGATCAATTTCCCTTATGAATATCGATGCAAAAATACTCAATAAAATTCTTGAAAACTGAGTCCAAGAGCACATAAAAACGATCATTCACTATGATCTAATAGGCATCATCCCAGGGATGCAGTGATGGTTCAATATTTGGAAATCCATCATTGGAATCTACTCCATAAAAAAACAGAACGAAAAAAACCATATGGTCATTTAATTAGATGCTGAAAAATCATTTGACAAAATTCCACATCCCTTCATGATAAAAGCCTTGGAAAGATCAAGAATTCAAGGACCATAACTAGACATAGTAAAAACAATATAAAGCATAGGAGTGGCCAACATCAAACTAAATAGAGAGAAACTAGAAGCAATCCCACTAAAATCAGGGACTAGGCCAAGCTGCCCTTTCTCTCCCTATCTATTCAATATAGTAACTGAAGTTCTAGCTAGAGAAATTAGACGACAAAAGGAAGTCAAAGGGATACAAATTGGAAAGGAAGAAATCAAAATATCACTATTTGCAGATGATATGTTGGTATACTTGAGTGACTTGAAAAACTCCACCGGAGATCTGCTACAGCTGATAAAAACCTTCAGCAAAGTGGCTGGATACAAAATAATCTCAGGTCAATACTATACTCGAAGGATAAACAGTCTGAGAAAGAAATTTGGAAATGACACTTTTCACAGTTGTCACAAACAATATAAAGTACTTTGGTGTGATTCTAACCAAACAAGTGAAAGGTATGTAGGACAAGAACTTTAAGTTTCTGAAGAAAGAAATCCAAGAAGACCTCAGAAGATGGAAAAATCTCCCATGCTCATAGATTGTCAGGATTAATATAGCTAAAATGACCATCCTGCAAAAAGCAATCAACAGATTCAATGCAATCTCCATCAAAATCCCAACTCAATTCTTCATAGACTTAGAAAGAGCAATGCTCAATTTTATATGGAATAAAAAAAAAGAACCCAGGATAGCAAAAACTATTCTCAACAATAAGAGGACTTCTTGGGGAATCAGCCTCTCTGACCTCAAGCTGTACTACAAAGCAGTAATGATAAAAACTGAATGTTGTTGGTACAGTCACAGGCAGGTAGAATGATGGAATAGAATTGAAGACCCAGAAATGAACCCACACTTGATATTGACAAAGGAGCTAAAACCATCCAGTGGGAAAAAGACAGCATCTTCAACAAATGGTGGTGGTTCAACTGGTGGTCTATATGTAGGAGATTGTGAATTGATCCATTCCTATCTCCCTGTACAAAGCTCAAGTCCAAGTGGATCAAGGACCTCCACATAAAACCAGATACACTGAATCTAATAGAAGAGAAAGTGGGGAAAGGTCTTGAACACATGGGCACAGGAGAAAAGTTACTGAACAGAACACCAATGGCTTGTGCTCTAAGATCAAGAATCAGCAAATGGAACCTCATGAAATCACAAAGCTTCTGTAAGGCAAAGGACACTGTAAATAAGACAAAACGGCAACCTACAGAATGGGAAGAGATCTTTTCCAATCCTCCATCTGATAGAGGACTAATATTCAATGTATACAAAAACCTCATGAAGCTAGAATCCACAAATCCAAATAACCCTATCAAAAAATCTGAATCAGAGCTAAACAGAGACTTCTCAACTAAGTAAACTCGATTGGCCCAGAAGCACCTAACGAAATGTTCAACATCTTTAGTTATCAGGGAAATGCAAATCAAATCAACCCTGAGATTCCACCTCACAACAGTCAGAAAGGCTAAGATCAAAAACTCAGGTGACAGCAGATGTTGGCAAGGATGTGGAGAAAAAGGAACACTTCTTCATTGCTGGTGGGAATGCAAGTTGATACAACCTCTCTGGAAATCAGTTTGATGAACCCTCAGTTAAATGTACATAATACTACCTGAGGACCCAGCTATTCCACTCTTGGGCATATACCCAAAAGATGCTCCAGCATGGAATAAAGACACATGCTCAACTACTTTCATAGCAGCCATATTTTTAATAGCCAGAAACTGGAAACAACCCAGATGTCCCTCAACAGAGGAATGGATACAGAAAATTTGGTACATTTATACAATGGAATCTACTCAGCTATTAAAAACAATGACTTCATGAAATTCTCAGGCAAATGGATGGAACTTGAAAATATCATCCTGAGCGAGTTACAACAGTCACAAAAGAATGAACATGATATGTACTCACTGATAAGTGGTTATTAGCCCAAAAGATCAAAATACCCAAAAGTCACTTCACAGCAACCATAGTGCTAAGTGTGAGGTCCCAGATGGAAGAGTTGTAGAAGGGACTGAAGGCATTTACAACCACATGGAGGGAGAAACAGTGTCTACTGGCCTGACCCCTTGATGCTCCTGGAGCCTGGATCACCAACCAAAGAATACACATGGAGGGACCCATGGTGCTGGCCACATATGTGGCAGAGGAAGGTCTTGCTAGCCATCAGGGGGAGGAGAGGCCCTTGGGCTGGAGGGTGTTAGATACCCCAATATAGGAGAATGCCAAGGAAGGAAGACAAGAGTGGGTGGGTGGGTGGGTGAAGGAATACCCCCATAGAGGGAGGCGAGGGGGAAGGGAATAAGGTAGTTCCAAAGGGGAGATCTGGAAAGGGGGAAACTTTTGAAATGTAAATAAAGTTTCACAAAAAAAGAAAGTTGATTGAGTTTCAATAAATTTCAATTAAATCTTAAAAAAAAAGATACATTTGAAACAGAATATTAAATATATAAAAGACTACAAATGTTGGTAAGGATTGGGGAGTGGGGAAATCCGTTAAGTATTTAGTCAAAGTATACATTGGAACAGGCATTATAGAAAACAGTGAAAATTCCTTGAATAACTAGAAACAGAATGAGCATACTACCTAACTCTTTTATTCTTGGAAGTATACCCAGTATATTCTATTTCCTATTACAGAGATACATATGCACCCATGCAAATATCTATCACAATAACTCTAACACAGAAATAGCTGAAATGTTTACCATCTGATTAATATATAATAAAAATGTAATACATGTATTTAAACTATATATATTATTCAACTATAGAGAAAACTGAAATTACAAAAACTGCATTTAAATAGATAGAGTTGAAGAATATACTAAGAGAAGTAACATAGACTCAGAAAGACAGTAACATGTTCTAACTCCTATGTAGATCTTCGTATTAAATACAAGCTGGTGGCCTATGTTCTGCTGGGAAGAGTTTTCCAGACTGCTTTCTCTCTGTTCTGCCTTCTTTCTCCTTGATCTGCTTTCTCTGGAGATCTCCAGACAGCTCTCTCTATGTTCTGCTGGAGACAGTTCTCTAATAATTCTCCATTGTTATTCAAAAAGTTCTCTTATTAGCTCATCTCTTGAAGATCATAATCCCAGTCTTTTATATTTCATATCAATCCACTCATTTACTCCAAGTTTCCTTTTGATTATCCTATTAATCAGCATCTCAACCCCTTAAATCTTAGGAGACAACAAACATAAATTTCCTTTTAACATTGCAAAAGAATTTAGAGATCTGCCTGCCTCTGTTAAGTACAGACTATAAGCCAGCTGAGTGGATCTCTGTCCTGAAGGTACCATTTCTACCATACATTGGCCTAACCTTGCTCTGTCCCAGGCCAACCCTGAAATGAGGAATCTGTCAGCCTTTGTACACATAAACAGGAAAATTGAATTGGGCAGGATCTCCTGCAATCACCAGTCCCTAAATCACTTTATCACCTCCCCCAAAATACCAACCAGGATCAAACTCCTATGTAATCGCATGATGTTCTTCATTTACAAGCTCAAGTTTGGACTTTAGTGCAGTCTCTGACGCAGTAGAATGGGAGGAAGCAGTCCCTAGTTCAATTTTAAGCAGATATTCATAGAAGAAAGAAGGGGGTATCTAGCCTGTTACATATTTGATTGGGGGATCATTGTAGCTTTTAACATAGTTAGCTGAGCTGGGAGCCAAACCATATACTTAACTTTTGTCTTTCTCTTGATTGGTAGTTGTTAGGGAGTGAAGTGTCAGGGGCAGGTTTGTAACCTGGATGTGTAGATTTGTTGAGTGTTGACCTGGAAACTGGTGCCAGAGCCTGGAAACTGTTGTTAGGTACCTGCCAGTTATTTATCTGAAGTCCAACCTTAGGTCAGGTTCTCTAAGATTGTGTCTGAACCAATGATTTGGTCTCTCAAAAGAATCAATGAAGCAAATATGCTCCTTCTTTGAAAAGATAAACAATATTCACAGTGAGTTTAATGAAAAGAGAGAAAGAAGAGAAAAATTAACATAATGAGAGATGAAAGGAGAAATGTTACAACAGATACTAATGAAATCTGGAAATCACTGAAGATATATTGTAAAAATAACTTTTATTCACCTGATGTAATTATCTTCTCACAGGCTTACTGCTGAATAAACTCACTCTTTCCAGGTCTTTCTAGACTCTGGCTGTCTGGTTCAGCTCAGCTATTCTGGACTAAACTCCTCTCGAAGCTGACTGATTTTCTTCTCTCAGCATCTCACTGAATTTTTCTGCTTGGTGTCAAACTAATTCTGACAATTTGATCTCATATCCTTTTTTTCAGATTTTTCTGCTTCAACTACCTCTAATGACCTGGACTGAGCTGCATGAACTCAAGAATGGACTCAACGCCACTCTACTGCACTCACTATAATGACTCTCAACTGACTGTACCAAACTCTACTCAACAAAACTGAATGAACTGACTCTCTGTCCTCTCACTGCTCTTAAATAGCTTTCCTATTGAGAGTTGGGCATATCCATTTCTTGACTACCTTTGTCAAATCCTTCTCTGATTTATCATTTTGTCTTCCCCTCAATTAGACAACATTTTTGGGATTAAAGTTGTGTGGATTCTATCCAGTTGGATTAAAGGTGTATACTAAGGGTGTCTCTGCATTCTACTGGGATCTCACAGACTTAGAATGTCTTTGGATGTGATCAGAGCAGCCATGTTACTGGATTAAAATTCCTCTACAATATGACATGAAAATATATTTTCCACTAAAGTAGAGAATAAGACACAATACGAACACTTTCTAGAAATACTGACCTTTCAAATTAAACCAATATGAAATAGTTAAAATAGATCCAAAACAAGCAAAAAGAGTGATGATGTAACTAAAAATTTTCCACCTAACAAATCTCACGTCCAACAGAATTTCATGCAGAATTCTAACCCTAAGGGACTATTGGCAGCTAAGAGTTGGAGCTGGGGAGTAATAATGCTCACTGGATCACATAAGAAAAATGGACAGGGGAACTTACTGGGAATATGGATTAGAGCAGGAAGCAAGGAAGATGATAGGGAAATAGAGATGAAAATAACTAAATTCCATTATATGAGTGTACAGAACTGTCAAAAATTATATATAAAATGAAATTTGAATTGCTATACTCTATTTCTGGAGTGTCAGTTTGAGACTTGTGGACCTCTTCCCTTCTTACTAACATGAAAGCTGAAATTGTTCACACTAACACTGTTTCCAAAAATGATTTCAGAAGATAAAATGTATTATGTTGAAAATTCTCAGTAATTAGAAATGAATTAAAATGACCAAAGCACACTGTTTTTTCTCTTATAGGAGCATAAAAGGAGGCTGTATTTACCAGATTTTACCCTTATGACATCAGAGACCCTAAATTACAGTTTTCTGGATTAGTATGTTTTGGTTCCTATTGAAAATTGGTCTGAGCTTCATACAACAGAAGCAGCTGCATTCACACATCCACAGTATTATTTTCATGTGGAGATTTAAATTTTCATCAAACCCTAACAACTCAACATTTTGAAATGAGAAATAAATGTTAAATAAGTAAAACAAACAAAATATAAATTACCAGAGTGTAATTTCTGTTTTACCAAAATAATCTAGATTGATTCCTTTTTTCCCCATGAAGTACCTGTAGCTGGTTTGGGGAGAATTTATTGTTACAGATTTTCTATGATGCAGATAATTAAAACTTACAAAACATAGTCTCCAAACTCAGTGAACACACTAAGAATTGGTAGCAGTAAACTGCCAAATTGAAGTTGTCCATGAAATTACCATGCAAATATTTACTAGTATTCACCTAAGGAGATTACTCTTATCTTCCCCCCTGCCCCCACAAAAAAAAATTAAATCACTTTACTTTGGCTTTTATACTCATATTCCCGCAGAGATGAACTCTAACACAAAATAAACTATACAAAGGGAAACACAGAGTTGAAAGCGTTTAAAAACTCACACATTAAAATCTGGCCAGCAGTATCATAAGCACTTGTTTTTGAGCTTTTCCATTATATTATTTGTACCCTTTATAAAGATAGTTATACAAAGAGAAGGAAAGAAGGATGACTTGGTGTCCAGGACTCTCTGGAGTGAGGAAATTGAGAAAAACGTGAAGACCCTTGTCTGTAACTTGCAGGATGTTTAATATTAGATAGATAGGTCTTAAAGCCCTGGGGAGGAGAATGAAGTTAGGAATTTGTTAAAGGTGAATATCATGGATAGTGACTTTCATCAGAAAACATTGACCTATTTAACAAACTTGAGATGTGATAGTGGAAAAGAAGGGGAATAATATGGAGCAGAAGATGGCATTACAAGCTAAATCGGGTTAAATATAAATGAACCCCCCAGAGTTCAAAGGACTGGCTATGTGGACTGTTGTTGGGGTAATTATGGGTTGAGATTTTGCTTCTTCTGCTACTCCATTTCTGCGGCCTTTTGTACAGCAACATCAGCCAACATGTATAAGTTGCTAAAATCGGGCTTTTCCTCTGGCCATGCAAGTTCAGGAGAAGACAAAGGCTCACTGATTAAAATCTCATCTTCCTCTTTTTTGGCTTCCGAGATAATCTTCTGGCTTGGAGAAGACTCCAGACAAAGAAGTTTCTCTTGTGAATCTTGATGCAGATCCTGTGTTTCGGCTTTTACATTAAACTGTGCCATGACCTCCTTGGATGGATTGGAGTGTTGCCTCTGGGCTGCATTGGCAGCCTGGCCATTGTGGCTTAACTTGTCTGGATTTTGAAGAATATTTGGGAGAAGGCGTCTGCGGGCATTTAAAAACCAGTTGGATATCTGCAGGTAAGATAAATTGGTCTTCTTGGACAGAATTTGTTTGTCTGCTTCAGTAGGGTAGGCATTAAGCTGGTGCTTATAGATCCAGTCACGAAGGATCTTCAGAGATTCGGATGGCAGTAGGTATGGTTTCTGATACTTCTGGCAGTCACGAAATTTCTTCATACAGGATCTCCCCAGTATTATCCTGTTCGGGGTGCCTTTTTTCTTAGTGTCCTGGGTTTCCTCCGGACTATCTTCAGCCTCCTCCATGTTCTGGAAGACTTCGTTCAGAGGCTTAGAAACCAGGGATGACAGAAGTAGGAATACAGTTGTCCCGTGAGAGCCAGGGAAGACCTTCACTGATTTCGGAACTGCAGTATCATCTGCTGCCAGGCTGACTGTTGCTAACACCTGAGTCAATTGGCTCTGTGATGTCACAAATTCTCTATGCCAGACCCCCGTGTCACCTTTCTACCCACACATCCCTACACTTTTTGGCACTACATGGCCTGTTTTACTTTGCCTTTCTCTCTCTCCCTCTCCCTCTCCCTCTCCCTCTCCCTCTCTCCCTCTCCTTCTCTCCCT
>JADRCH010007006.1:188826-210083 GCA_019843965.1 Rhynchomys soricoides
CTCCCTCTCCCTCTCCCTTTCTCTCTCTTGCCATACTGCAATGTATTGGTGTATGCATTCTTACTCCATTTTTTTAAAGAATAGCTTTTATATTATCTCTGCAGGTGATATATATATATATATATATGAATAATATTGCCATTCATTAAAAATTTCCACTTACTCTCTCTGTCTCTCTGTCACTGTCTTTGTCTGTCTCTGTCTGCCTCTCTGTCTCTCTGTCTCTGTCTCTGTCTGCCTCTCTGTCTCTCTGTCTCTGTCTCTGTCTCTGTCTCTGTCTCTCTCTCTCTCTCTCTCTCGGTCTCTGTGTGTGTTTGTGTGTGTTTCTGCAGGTGTACAAATGCACATACCATGGGTTCCTGTTGTGTTCAGAGGACCTGTGTTGTTCTCTCCTACTATCATGTGGGCTCTAGTGATTAAATGTAGGGAATCAGCCTTAGAAGCAAATGCCTTTAATTGCTGCCCTAGGGCCTCATCTAATAAAAGCAATTTCTCTAAAATATTATCTTTAATAAAAGACTATAGCAAGTATATTCTTATTTCTTTTTCCATGCAGTAGGTGTATATTGGTTGTTCTGGTTTGTGCTCAGTTAAACTTAAAATTTTTAAAAATTACTTTGAGAATTTATCTAAGTATATGTTATGTGATATATATATACATATATATATATATATATACATATATGTATATATATATGCACATCTCCACACTAAGGCAAGCTAGGCACCAGCAGATAAGCTGGCATGTTCTCAGCAAACTAGACAGGCTGACCTGTTCTCTGAGGCTGTTGATTTGAGTGGTAGATTCACCAGAGGATCAGCCAATTGAGGATTTATACTATAGAGTAATTTTTCTTTTTTTTAACATTTTATTTGATTATTACATATTTATTTTTTCTTCTTTTTTACACTCTACATTTTATCCCCTCCCCAATGTACACCATCCTAATGTTCCACATTCCCTATCTCCTCCCCAACCCCTGTCACCACTTGGATGTCCACAACCCTCACACCAACAGATCCCTAAACTCCCTGGGGCCTCCAGACTCTTGAGGGTTTGGTGCATCATCTCTGATTGAACAAAGACCTCCAGTCCTCTGCTGCATATATGTTCAGGGCCTCATATCAGCTGGTGTATGCTTCCTGGTTGGTGATCAAGTGTATTGAGAGATCTCAGTGGTCCAGTGTGTTTGAGACCACTGGTGCTCCTACAGGATTGCCCTCCTCCTCAGCTTCTTCCAGCTTTTCCTTCATTCAACCACATGGGTCACAGCTTCTGTCCATTGGTTGGGTGCAAATATTTGCATCTGACTTTCAGCTGCTTGTTGGGTTATCCAGTGGGCAGTCATGATAGGTCTCTTTTTTTGAGCTCTCCAGAGCCTCAGTAATAGTGTCAGGCCTTGGGGCAACCCCTTAAGCTGGATCCCCATTTGGGCCTGTCACTGAACCTTCTTTTTCTCAGGGTTGTCTTCATTTCCATCCCTGCAGTTATTTCAGACAGGAACAATTATGGGTCAGAGTTTTGACTGTGGGATAGCAATCCTATCCTTCAGTCAATGCCCTGACTTTCTGCTGGAGGAGGGCTCTACAAGTACACTTTCCCCACTGTATGGCATTTCATCTATGGCCCCTCCCTTTTAACCCTGAGAGTCTCATATTTCCCAGGTCTCTGGTACATTCTGAAGGATCCCCTCCACCTCCTACCTCTTGAGGTTGTCTGTTTCTATTCTTTCTGCTGGCCCTAAGGGCTTTAGTCCTTCCCCACACACACCCAAAACCAGATCATGTTCCCCTCTCCTCCTCATCCCCTTTCCCTTCCAGGTCCTTCTGTCCCTCTACCCTTGTGGTTGCTTTCTTCTCCCTTCCAAGTGGGTCTAAGACTTCCTCACTTGGGCCCTTCATCTTGTTGCTCTTTCGAGTTCTGTGAACTGTATCTTGGGTATTCTGTACTTTCATTTGGCTAATATTCACTTATTAGTGAATACACACTATGCATATCCTTTTGGGTCTGATTTACCTAACTCGGGATGATATTTTCTAGTTCTATCCATTTACCTGCATAACTCATAATGTCCTCGTTCTTAATAGCTAAATAGTATTCCATTGTGCAAATGAACCACATTTTCTGAGTTCATTCTTCTGTTGTGAAACTCCTGAGTCATGCCCAGCTTCTGGCTATCACAAATATGGCCTTTATGAATATAGTGGAACACACGCCACTCTGGCATAGTGGGGCATCTTTTGGATATTTTCCCAAGAGTGGTGTTGCTCAGCCTTCAGATAAATCTATTTCCAATATTCAGAGGAACCTCCAGATTGATTTCCAGATTGGTTGTACTAGTTTGTGATCCCACCAACAATGGTGGAGTGTTCCTCTTTTTCCAAATTCTTGCCAACATGTGTTGTCATCTGAGGTTTTGATCTTAGTTATTCTGATTTGTGTAAGGTGGAATAACAGGGTCATTTGTGATTTTCATTTCTCTGATAACTTGAATCTGTAAATTGCCTTTGGTAGTATGGCCATTTTTACTATGTTAATTCTGCCAATCCATGAGCATGGGAGATCTCTCTATTTTCTGATATCTACTTGGATTACTTTTTTGAGATATTTGAAGTTATTGTCATATAGATCTTTCACTTGTTTGGTTAGAGTTACCCCTGATAAATTATTTGTGGGTACTCTGAGGGAAGTTGTTTCTCTGATTTCTTTCTCAGCATGTTTATCCTCTGTATAAAGGAAGGCTACTGTTTAATTTGAGTTAATTTTATATCCAGCCACTTTGCTGATGTTGTTTATCAGCTGGTGAAGTTTGCACATAGAATTTTTGGTGTAACTTATGTATACTATCTTGTCATATGCAAATAGTAATATCTTTGTTTCTTCTTAACCTATTTTTATTTCTTTGATCTCTTTTTGTTGTCTTATTGTTCTAGCAAGCACTTCAAGTACTATATTGAATAGATATAGGGAGAGGGGGCATCCTTACCGTGTCCCCAATTTTAGTGGGACTCCTTCAAGTTTGTCTCCATTTATTTTGTATTGGCTATTGTTTTGCAGTAAATTACTTTTATTATGTTTAGGAATGGGCCTTGAATTCCTGATGTCTCCTGTACTTTTAACATGAAGGGGTGTTCTATTTTGTCAAATGCTTTTTCTTCATCTAAGGAGATGTTCATGTGATTTTTTCTTTTTGACTTTGTGGAATATGTTTATGGATTTTCATATATTGAACCAACCTTGGATCCCTGGGATGAAGCCTATTTGATTGTGGTAAATTATGGTTTTGATGTGTTCTTGGGTTTGGTTTTCAAGAATTTTATTGACTATTTTTGCATCAATATTCATAAGGGAGTTTGGTCTGAAGTTCTCTTTTTTTGTTGGATCTTTGTGTATTTTAGGTTTTAGAGTAATTGTGGCTTTATAGGATGAATTATGTAGTATTCCTTCTGTTTCTGTTTTAAGGAATAGTTTGAGAAATATTGATATCAGGTTTTCTCTGAAGGTCTGGTAGAATTCTATGCTAAATCCACCTGGTCCTGGGCTGTTTTTGGTTGGGAAGTTTTTATATTTATTGGATCTTTTCTTTATTTCCATTTCAAATGTTATCCCCTGTCTTAGTCAGGGTTTTTATTCCTGCACAGACATCATGACCAAGAACCATGTTGAGCTTACACTTCCATGCTGCTGTTCGTTACCAAAGGAAGTCAGGGCTAGAAATCAAGCAGGGCAGGAAGCAGAAGCTGATGCAGAGGCCATGAGGGATGTAACTTACTGGCTTGCTTGCCTCTCCTGGCTTTCTCAGCTGGCTTTCTTATAGATCCCAAGACTACCAGTCCATAGATGGTACCATCCACAAGGGGCCCTCCCCCCTTGATCACTAATTGAGAAAATGCCTTACAGCTGGATCTCATGGAGGCATTTTCTCAACTGAGGCTCCTTTCTTTGTGATAACTCCAGCTTGTGTCAAGTTGACACAAAACCACTTTCCCAGTCCCTCACAGTTCCTGGAAACACCCATCCCATCCCCAGTCCCCATGCTTCTATGAGGGTGTTCCTACACCTACCCACCCCCACTCCCACCTCCATGCTCTCCAATTCTCCTATGCTGAGGCATCTAAGGAACCTTCATAGAACCAAGGACCTCTCCTCCCATTGATGGCTGACAAGGCCATCCTCTGCTACATATGTGGCTGGACCAATGGGTCCCTCCACGTGTATTCCTTTGCTTAATAGCTGAGAGCTTTGGGTGGTCTGGTTGGTTGATATTGTTGTTCTTCCTATGAGGTCGCAAACCCCTTCAACTCCTTCAGTCCTTTCTCTAACTCCTCCAGTGAGGACCCCACACTCAGTCCAATGGTTGGTTGCAAACATCCACCTCTGTATTTGTAAGACTCTGGCAGAGCCTCTTAGGAGATAGCTATATCTAGCTCTTTTCAGTAAGCACTTCTTGGTACACAGAATAGTGTCTGTGTTTGGTGACTGTATACCGGATGGGTCCCTAGGTAGTTCAGTCTCTGGCCTTTCTTTCAGTCTCTGCTCTATACTTTGTCTCCATATTTTCTCCTGTGAGTATTTTTCTCCTTTCTAAGAAGGACTGAAGCACCCACACTTTGATCTTTCTTCTTCTTGAGCTCCATGTGGTCTGTGAATTTTATCTTGGGTTTTCTAAGCTTTTGAGCTAATCATTGAGTGCATATCATGTTTGTTCTTTTGTGATTGGGTTACCTCACTCAGGATGATATTTTCTAGTTTCTCCATTTGACTAAGAATTTCATGAAGTCATTGTTTTTAATAGCTGAGTAGTATTCCATTGTGTAAATATACCACATTTTTTGTATCCATTCCTCAGTTGAGGGACAAGTGGGTCCTTTTTAGATTCTGGATATTATAAATAATGCTGCTATGAACATAATGGAGCATGTGTACTGATTATATGTTGGAGAATCATTTTGGTATATGCCCAGGAGTGGGATAGCTGGGTCCTCAGCTAATACTATGTCCAATTTTCTGAGGAACAGCCAGACTGATTTCCAAAGTGGTTGTATCAGCTTGCAATCCCACCAACAATGAAAGAGTGTTCCTCTTTCTCCACATTCTCACCAGCATCTGCTGTCACCTGAGTTTTTGATCTTAGCCATTCTGACTGATGTGAGGTGGAATCTCAGGGTTGTTTTGATTTGTGTTTCCCTGATGACTAAGGATGTTGAATATTTCATTAGGTGCTTCTCTACCATTAGCTATTCCTCACTTGGAAACTCTTTGTTTAGCTCTGTACCCTATTTTTAATAGGGTTATTTGATTCTCTGTAGTTTAACTTCTTGATTTCTTTGTATATATTGGATATTAGCCTTCTATTGGATGTAGGATTGGTAAAGATCTTTTCCCAATCCATTTTGCCATTTTGTCCTATTGACAATTTTCTTTGCCTTACAGAAGCTTTCAATTTTATAAGATCACATTTGTCAACTCTTGATCTTAGATCATAAGGCACTGGTATTCTGTTCAGTAAATTTTCTCCTATGTCCATGTGTTTGAGGCTCTTCCCCACTTTCTTCTCTATGTTTCAGCATATCTTGTTTTATGTGGAGGTCTTTGATCCACTTGGAATTGAGCTTTACTTGCATTCTTATACATGCTCACCATAGGTCGAATCAGCACAATTTGTTAAAATTGTTTTTTTCCACAGGATGCTTTTAGTTCCTTTGTCAAATATCAAGTGACCATTGGTGTGGGTTCATTTCTGGGTCTTCAGTTTTATAACATTGATCTACCTGCCTGTCACTGTATCAATACCATACGGTTTTTACCACTATTGTTCTGTAATACAACTTGATGTCAGAGATAGTGATTCCCCCAGAAGTTCTTTTATTGCTGAGAAGACTTTTCCCTATACTGGGTTTTTTGTTATTCTAAATTAATTTGCAAATTGTTCTTTCTAACTCTATGAAGAATTGAGTTAGAATTTTGATGGGGATTGCATTGAATCTGTAGATTGCTTTCACAAAGATGGCCATGTTTACTTTATTAATCCAGCTAATTCATGAGTATGGGAGATCTTTCCATCCTTTGTTTCCATGGCTGAGGTAGATCTCCTGGGAGGCCTTCACACTGTTGGGTTTTCAGAGGAATAGTCAGGCTGTTGTCCTATGTGAAGCTGTTTTTTCGGGGGTCCTATGAACTGTGGTTTCTGTTTCCCTGTGTGCAGCAGAACTCCAGGGAGGCTTTCAGTCTTTTGGGTCAGTTGAACTGCATGCCAACCAACCCCCATGAGGTCTTCAGTCTGTGGTGTGTCTTACCCAGTTTCCCTGTATACTTAGGAACTCCTGGGATGCCTTCAGTCTTTGGTGTTTACAGGGAAGCACACAAGCTGGGTATCAGTTGCTCAGTTGCCCTGTCTGCAGTGGATATCTTGGAATGCCTCAGGCTCTGCTATCTGTTACACTGAGTGCAGTGGATCTCCTGAGATGTCTCTGGCTGTGGTGTCAGATGCCCTGAGTGCAGGAGATCTCAAGGGATACCTCAGGATAAGGTGTTCTGGGGAGCAGACTATCTAGCAGTCTGCCCTAGCAGAAAGGATCCCTTGGCAGGGGATTTGGGAGTGATGGGTCCCTGAGTCCACTGGGTTTCCAGTGCCAACTGTCAGACTTTGGGAATGTTCTTACCAAAATGCTCTGAGTGCAGTGGACCTTATGGGATGCCTCAGGATATGCTGTCTCTGGGGGAACAGACTCACACAGATTAGTTTTTAAAATTAGGTTCTGCGCCCAGTGATTGTGTTACCTGTTGATTCTAAATTAACAGGTGTTTGTGTGGTGTTTTTCTTTACGTGGCGACTCAACTGGGTTCCAGAGAAAGGTACAGCAGCAGACCGTGGTGACCAAGAGTGCACCCCAGCCAGCCTAGGAAAGTTTGAAGTGTAGGGCAGGTCTGACAGTGGCCTGCTGTGGGAACTTAGAGAGCTGGGAGGAGAGAGGAGTTTCAGAGCTCTGAGTCAGAGAGTGCCAGCTGAGAACAAGTAGGTGTGTCTGCCAGTGTCTAGCTGGTGTTAGCATGGATTGTTTTTTATATTTCATGCAAAAAGTATATACTATACCTTGATAGATTCCACTTCCCAGGTTTTCTCCTCCAATCCCTGTCATACATAATACATTTTCCTCCAAAATTCATGTACTCATATTTAAAGCTGGTTTTAATTACAGTGTGTGTGTGAGCATGTGTGCATGTGTGTGAGTGTATGTGTGTGTGTGTGTATGTGTGTGTGTGTGTGTATGTGTGTGTGTGTGTGTGTGTGTGAGAGAGAGAGAGAGAGAGAGAGAGAGAGAGAGAGAGAGAGAGAGAGAGAAGAGAGTACAGACGGGTATGTTCAGGTACTTTGGAGAAAAGAAGCATCCTAATCTCTTGGTTCTATAGTTAAAGGCACTCCTCAACTGTCTGTCTGATGAACGTGGGTACTCTGAAAGGGCAATATTAAGCATTGAGGCTTCTCTTCTGCCCCATGATATACTATAAGAAAAAGACTACTTTTAAATAAGATATGTCCCTTTGACCCCAGATTGCTCAAATTTTTCTTGTTAATAGTCATGGAATCTTTAATATAGTTTATTTAGAAAAGATAAAGGTGGAAATGATTTATTTATCCATCAAATAAGTAGCAATTAGGGGACAAAATTAATTAACTGGTTTTAGCGTTAAATATGAAGTTGTATATTGGTGTTTTTATTTCCTAAATAATATTATGAGTTCTATAGAATGTACATTTGATCGTTATGATTTTTTCCTATAACTGAAGACAACATAATTTAAAAGTTAAATGATATAAAACATATTTATGTACATTTTTGGAACACAAATAGGAGAAAAGCTGAAGTCAAATAAAACCTTTGGAGCCACTTAAAAATGTGGTCACCGTAAATACATATATTTATAGCAAGTAATGTGATAGTTCTACATCCTCAAAAATCACGAGAAAGTAGATAGTCCTAATAAAAATGGTGCGGATAATATGGACAATTTAATAATCAAACAAAAAATGCAAAACAATTATTTTATGATCTCTGCAAAAGTGGAACATCAAAATGAACATGAGAAGCTTTTGTTTTTTGTTTTGGTCCTAAGGATGTAGTTAACCTGAAAGAACAATAGAAATTAGGGAGGTAGATCAGATCCTGAATATCCTAATATGATTTAAATCTCCTAAGAACTCTGGAAAAATACGGTTATCTGTGAATGAATTGAAAATACACATACATATGTATGTGTGTACATGTATAAATACATATATGCTAGGTCTGCTATTCCTTGTGCAAAGCAGCTAGCAAACCGCTGGCTGTGTATTCTAGCCTTAAATTCCCCCTGCTGGTGTTTGCCTGCAAAGTAAAGGAGAAAGTAAGTTTTGATTGCAAAGCCATGCTCCATTTGACCTTCAAAAGCACCGTTATTGTTTGGTGGGCTCCCCTAATGTGCATTCTAAGCAATGCTGGTGGAGCTCTATAGCCTGCTTGTGGATGCTTTTTTGAGTCTGTCAGCTGCTGGATTGCCCATGCTATTGGTAATCACTACTGTCTGTAAGCCTTAATAAGTGTTTCTTACATAGTATTTGTATCTGTTTTCATTGAACTGTCATGATCTACGTACTTGTCCTAACATTCATGAACTATGCATGCTACTACTGCACTAAATATACAGAAATAAATCAAGAGCATGCAATTGCTATAAAATTGGGAATAGTTTCTAGAAAGTCATCAATGATAACAGATTCTAAGTAGAAATATTCTTAAAGATCTATAGGCTACATTATGTGTATACATACACACCTGGTTATATTTTTAAATATATATATATATTCTTTCCTTTATTGTTTTTTCACAAAATTTTATAATTTTTTGATCTTTTATTTAAATTTCAAATGTTTTCCACGTTCCAGGTCATCCCTTTGAAAACTGCCTATCCCATGCCCACTCCCCCTACCTCTATGAGGGTATTTCCCCCACCCACCCATCCACTCCTGTCTTCCCTCCCTGGCATTCCCCTATACTGGGGCACCTAACACCCTCAGACCCAAGGGCCTCTCATCCCACTGATGGTCAACAAGACCCTCCTCTGCCGCATATGTGGCCAGAACCATGGGTCTCTCCATGTGTATTCTTTGGTTGGTGGTCCAGTCTCCTGGAGCACCGAAGGGTCAAGCCAGTTGGCACTGTTGCTCACTCCATGGGGCTGCAAACTCTATCAGATCCTTCAGTCTCTTTTCCAACTCCTCCATCTGGGACTCCATGCTCAGTCCAACCATTGCTGTGAATTGAATCATTGGTGTTCCGAAATTATGGGATAATATCCACTTATTAGTGGGTACATACAGTGTTCAATTTTTTGTAACTGAGATACCACACTCCAGATGATATTTTCAAGTTCCATCCGTTTGCCTACAAATTTCATGCAGTCATTGTTTTTAATAGCTCACTAGTATTCCACTGTGTAAAAGTACCACATTTTCTTTATCAGTTCTTCTGTTGAAGGATATCTGGGTTATTTCCAGCTTCTGGATATTATAAAAAAGGCTGCTATGAACATAGTGGAGTATGTGTCCTTATTACATGTTGGAGCATCTTCTGGGTATATGAGCAGGAGTGGTACAGCAGGGTCCCCAGGTAGTATTACGTCCATTTTTCTGAGGGTATGCTCAAATAATTTCCAGAGAGATTGTATCAGCTTGCAATCCCACCAGCAATGGAGGAGTGTTCCTCTTTCTCCACATCCTTACCAACATATGCCCTCACCTGAGTTTTTGATCTTAGCCATTCTGACTGGTGTGAAGTGGAATTTCAGGGTTGTTTTGATTCACATTTCCTTGATGACTAAGGATGTTGAACTTTCCTTTAAGTGCTTCTCAGCCATTTGAGTTTCCTCAGCTGAGAAATTTTTGTTTAGCTCTATTCTTCATTTTTGATAGGGTTATTTATCTTTTGTTATGCAAATGAATTTGAGAATTGCTCTTTCTAAGTCTATGAAGAATTGATTTGGAATTTTGATGGGGATTGCATTGAATCTGGAGATTGATTTTGGCAGGATGGACATTTTAACTATATTAATCATGCCAATCGATGAGCATGGGAGATCTCTCCATCTTCTGAGGTCTTCTTTGATTTCTTTCTTCAGAGACTTGAAGTTCTTGTCATACAGATCTTTAACTTGTTTGCTAGAGTCAATCAAGATATTTTATATTGTTTGTGACAAGTGTGAAGAGTGTCATTTTCCTAATTTCTTTCTCAGCCTGTTTATCCTTTGAATATAGGAAGGCTACTGATTTGTTTGAGTTAATTTTATATCCAGCCACTTTGCTGAAGTTGTTTATCAGCTGTAGTAGTTCTCTGGTGGAGTTTTTCAGGTCACTTAAGGTATCATCTGCAAATAGTTTTATTTTGATTTCTTCGTTTCCAATTTGTATCCCCTTGACCTCCTTTTGTTATCTAATTGTTCTAGCTAGAACTTCAAGTTCTTTATTGAATAGATAGGGAGAGAGATGGCAGCCTTGTCTAGTCCCTGATTTTAGTGAGATTTCTTCAAGCTTATCTCGATTTAGTTTGATGTTGGCTACTGGTTTGTTGTATATTACCTTTATTACCTTTAGGTATGGATCTTTAATTCCTGATTTTCCAAGACTTTTATCATCAAAGGATGTTGAATTTTGTTAAATGCTTTTCAGCATCTAATGAAATGACCATGTGGGGATTTTGTGTTGAGTTTTTTTATGTAGTCAAATACATTGATTGATTTACAGGTATTGAATCAACCCTGCATCCCTGGGATGAAGCCTACTTGATTGTGGTGAATGATCATTTAGATGTGTTCTTTGATTTGGTTTGCAAGAAATTTATTTTCCATCAATATTCATAAGGGAAATTGGTCTAAAGTTTTCTTTATTTGTTGGGCCTTTGTGAGGTTTTGGTATCAGTGTAACTGTGCCTCAGAGAATGAATTGTGCAGTGTTCCTTCTGTTTCTATTTTGTGGAATAGTTTTAAGAGTATTTGTGTTAGGTCTTCTTTGAAGGTCAAATAGAATTTTTCACTAAACCCATCTGATCTTGGGCTTTTATATTGGATAGGAGACTTTTAATGACTGCTTCTATTATTTAGGGGTTATGGGACTGTTTAGATGGTTTTTCTGATCCTGATTTAACTTTGGGATTTGGTGTCTGTCTAGAAAATTGTCCATTTCATCCAGATTGCCCAATTTTGTTGAGTATAAACTTTTGTAGTCTGATCTGATTGTTTTTATAATTTCCTCAGAATCTACATTTTCATTTCTGATTTTGTTAATTTAGATACTTTCTCTGTACCCTCTGGTTAGTCTGGCTAAAGGTTTAGCTATCTTGTTGATTTTCTCAAAAACTGTTCCTGGTTTTGTTGATTCTTTGAATAGTGCTTTTTGTTTCTACCTGGTTGAGTTCAGCTCTGAGTTTGATTATTTCCTGCCTTCTACTCCTCTTGTATTTATTTAGCTTCTATTTGTTCTAGAGCTTTCAAGTGTGCTGTTAAGCTGCTATTGTATGCTCTCTCCAGTTTCTTTCTGGAGGCATTTAGAGCTATGAATTTTCCTCTTAACACTGCTTTCATTGTGTCCCATAAATTTAGGTACCTTGTACTTTCATTTTCATTAAATTCTAGGAAGTCTTTAATTTCTTTCTTTCTTTATTGCTTGACCAAGTTATCATTGAGTAGAGCATTGTTCAGCTTCTGTGTGTATGTGGGCTTTCTGTTGTTGTTGCCATTGAAGACTAGACTTAATCCATAGTGATCTGATAGGAGGCATGGGATTATTTCACTCCTCTTATATCTGTTGAGGTTTGTTTTGTGACCAATTATATAATCAATTCTGGAGAAGGTACCATGAGGTACTGAGAAGAATGTATATTCTTTTGATTTAGGATGAAATTTTCTATAGTTATCTGTTAAATCCATTTAGTCTATAACATCTGTTAGTTTCACTGTGTCTCTGTTTAGTTTCTGTCCATTCATGATAGTGTGGTGTTGAAGTCTCCCACTATTATTGTTTGAGGTAAATTGTGTGCTTTGAGCTTTAGTAAACTTTCTTTCATGAATGTGTGTGCCCTTCTATTTGGAGCATAGATGTTCAGAATTGAGTGTTCTTGGTTGATTTTTTTATTTGATGAGTATAAAGTGTCCTTCCTTATGTTTTTTGATGACTTTTTGTTGAAAGTCGATTTTATCTGATATTAGAATGGATACTCCAGCCTGTTTCTTAGGACCATTTGCCTGGAAAATTGCTTTCCAGGCCTTTACTCTGAGATAGTGTTTTTCTTTAACTCTGAGGTACATTTCCTGTATGCAGCAAAACGCTGCATCCTGTTTATATAACCAGTCTGTAGTCAATGTCTTTTTATTGGGGAATTGAGTCCATTGATGTTAAGAAATATTAAGGAATAGTGATTGTTGCTTCTTGTTGTTTTTGATGTTATTTTTATGTTATTGTGGCTATCTTCTTTTCAGTTTGTTGAAAGATTACTTTCTTGCTTTTTCTAGGGTATAGTTTGCCTCATTTTGTTGGCGTTTCCATGTATTATCCTTTATAATGATGGGTTTGTGGAGGCATATTACGTAAAGTTGGCTTTATCATAGAATATCTTAGTTTCACCATCTATGGTAATTGAGAGTTTTGCTGGGTATAGCAGCCTGGGCTGGCAGTTGTGTTCTCTTAGGGTCTGTGTGAAATCTATCCAGGATTTTCTAGTTTTCATAGTCTCTGGGGAGAAATATGGTGTAATTCTTATAGGTCTGCTTTTATATGTTACTTGACATTTTTCCCTTACTGCTTTTAATATTCTTTCCTTGTTTTGTACATTTTGTATTTTGACCATAATGTGACAGGAGAAATTCTTTTCTGGTCCAATCTATTTGGAATTCTGTAGGCTTCTTGAAAGATACTGTTTGTCCCTTTCTTTTGGTTAGGGAAGTTTTCTCTTATAATTTTGTTGAAGATATTTACTGGTCCTTTAAGTTGTGAATCTTTATGCTCTTCTATACCTATTACCCTTAGGTTTGGTCTTCTCATTGTCTCCTGGATTTTCTGGATGTTTTGAATTAGGAGCCTTTTGCATTTTGCATTTTCTTTGACTGTTGTGTCAATGTTTTCTACAGTATCTTCTGCACCTGAGATTCTGTCTTCTATCTCTTGTAGTCTGTTGGTGATGCTTACATCTATGACTCCTGCTCTCTTTCCTAGGTTTTCCATCCTCAGTGTTTTCTCCTTTTGTGATTTCCCTATTGGTTCTTTTTCCATTTTTAGTTCCTGGATGGTTTTGTTCATTTCCTTCACCTGTATGATGGTGTATTGCTTTAATTCTGCCTGTTTGGTTGTGTTTTCCTGTAATTCTTTAAGGAATTTTTGTGTTTCCTTTTTAAGGGCTTGTATTTGTTCACCTGTGTTCTCTTGTATTTCTTTAAGTGAGTTATTTATTTCCTTCTTAATATCTTCTATCAACATCATGAGATGAGATTTTAAATCTGAATCTTTCTTTTCTTTTTCTTTTCTGGTGCGTTGGGGTATCTAGGGCTCACTGTGGTGGGAGAACTTGGATCTGATGATGCCAAGTTGCCTTGGTTTCTGTTCCTTATGATCTTGCCTTTGTCTTTCACCATCTGGTTATCTCTGGTGTTAGCTGGTCTTGCTCTCTCTGACTGTGGCTTGTCCATTATGTAAGAATGTGTGTCTGTACTTCTTGGAGACCAGCTCTCTCTGAGAGGAATTTGGATTTGGAGAGCTGTGTACAAGTTCAACTCTGGTGTGCAGACAGAAACCAGAAGGATTCTGTTCCCATCTGTTCCTTGGTTCCTGTGTTCTGATGGCTCTGCATGAGGATCCCTCTTGATCCAGGAATTTGAACAGAAGTGGTGGTCTTGCCTGTGCTCAAAGATATGTCAGGACTCCTGGGAGACCAGCTCTCTCCAGGCACTATTTGAATATGGAGACCTGTGTCACAGGATCAGCTCCATGGCTGCTGAAAGAAACTGGAAGACCACCCCTCAGTCCCTGTGTCCTGAGGTTTCCATGTGGGTCCCTCTGAGCAGATTTGATGGACTTACCCCTGCTCATAGGATTGTCCACATTCCTTGGAGGCTAGCCTTCTCCTGGTGCTGTTTGGCTATTGAGCCCTGTGGCCCAGGCTGAGGTCCCTCAACCACAGACGGAAAGGGAAGGCTCCTGTACCCTGCTGCTCCTTTTTTCCTTGTGTCCTGAGGGTTCCAGCTGGGTCCTGCTGAGCAGTGATACTTGTCTTCCCTCCACTTATGGATCTCTCCACTCACCTGGGAGGCTAGCTCTCTCTTAGTGCTATTTGGCTATTGAGCCCTGTGGCCCAGGCTGAGGTCCCCAGACACAGATGGAAACTGGAAGGCCTAAATATATATTCTTTTCAAAGATTTTTTTTAAGACTCAGAAAAATAAAAAGTATTGTTCTTCTTTTGAACATTCAATAAATTTGTGACATAGATATATTTAGTATAATTAGAACAGTAAATATAGAAATGATATCAGGAGCACCATGAGGTTATTTGATTTAAAAATTTTTATGTGGAATTGAAATTGCTTGGCAGGTAAAGGCTATTACTGTCTGAGTTTGATGTTTTTCTTCTCTCTCTCTCTCTCTCCCTCTCTCTCTCTCTCTGAGTTAAATATTTTTCTTGTCTAGGCTTTTAAGGGAAGATTTGCTGTTATATTGGATATTTTGTTTGGTTTTATGAGACAGAACTTAAATATGGTTGGGGAGGAAGAAATGATCTAGATGAACTTTTAGGAGGGAAAGAATATGAATGTATTAAAATAAAAATATAAAAAAGAAAATATTGTTATATTTAAAAATTTTAGCAGTTAAATTCAATTGAATTACATGTATTTCCAGAGTATGAATTGAAAAATAAAAAGACTCAAAAATCCAAGCATAGAATTAGTTTTGGGGGAAAAGGGGGACCAAGTATATATACATACAAATGGCTATGTACTATACCTTTTCTCTATGTGCTCACAGCTGTACAATAATATTAAGAATTTAATTTTTCATTGTCTTGGGCAAAGCAAGTATCAAATACATTATATGAAGTGGTTTTTACAAAGAAAATCACAATTATTCTAAAAGTGGCCAGGAGAAACTTCACATACTTAAAAGTTGTTTCCAAAAATAGGTATAGATGACAAAGATCCAAGGAGTGCAGATGGGTGTAACTAAGTGATAAAATGCTTACTTCAGATGTCCAAAATTCTGAGTTTCATACTTAGCACATGTAGAAAGAACATTAATCAAATGAAAGCACACATATGTATGTTTCCAACCATTTTAATTGGTGAGAGGAAAAAAAATGCTTAAAGTTGAATTAAAGTTTTAAAATGTATTTTTCATCACTTAAAAAAGGGGGTATTGGATAGAGAGCTAATATCCAAAATAAATAAAGAACTCAAGGAACTAGACTCCAGAGATCCAAATAACCCTACCAAAAAATGGGGAAGAGAGCTAAACAGAGAATTCTCAACTGAGGAAACTCGAATGGCCAAGAAGCACCTAAAGAAATGTTCAACATCCTTATTCATCAGGGAAATGCAAATCAAAACAACCCTGAGATTTCACCTCGCACTAGTCAGAATGGCTAAGATCAAAAACTCAGGTGATAGCAGATGTTGGTGAGGATGTGGAGAAAGTGGAACACTCTTCCATTGCTGGTGGGAATGCAAGTTGATACAACCTCTCTGGAAATCAGTTTGGTGTACCCTCAGATAAATGAACATAATACTACCTGAGGACCCAGCTATTCCACTCCTGGGCATATACCCAGAAGATGCTCCAACATGTAATAAAGACACATATTCCAATATGTTCATCCCAACCATATTTATAATAGCCAGAAGCTGGAAACAACCCAGATGTCCCTCCACAGAGGAATGGATACAGAAAACGTGGTACATTTACACAATGGAATACTACTCAGCTATTAAAAACAATGACTTCATGAAATTTGCAGACAAATGGATGGATCTTGAAAATATCATCCTGAGCGAGGTAATGCAGTCACAAAAGAATGAACATGGGATGTACTCACTGTTAAGTGGTTATTAGCTCAAAAGTTTGAAATACCCAAGAGTCACTTTGCAACAACAGTAGGGCTGAGTGTGAGGTCCCAGATGGAGGACTTAGAGAAAGGACTGAAGGAGCTGAGGGAGTGTGCAGCCCCAGGGAGGTAGCAACAGTAACAACTGGCCTGACTCCCTGATACTCCTGGAGACTGATTCACCAATCAAAGAATACACATGGAGGGACCCATGTTGCTGGCCACCAATTCAGCAGAGGAGGGTCTTGTTATCCATCAGGGGGAGGAGAGGCCCTTGAGCCTGAGGGTGTTAGATCCCCCAGTATAGGAAAATGCCATGGAGGGAAGACAAGAGTGGGTGGGTTGGAGAATATCCCCATAGTGGCAGGGGGAGGGCGGAGGGAATGGGGAGGTTCCAAAGAGGGGATCTAGAAAGGGGGAAACATTGGAAATGTAAATAAAATATGACAATAAAAAAAAAGAAAAAAAGAAAAAAAAAAAGCAAAAAAAAAAAAAAAGAAACTAAAGAAAAAATGTAGCCAGGCAGTGGTGGCACACACCTTTAATCCCAGCACTTGTGAGGCAGAGACAGTCAGATTTCTGAGTTCGAGGTCAACCAGGTCTACAGAGTGAGTTCCAGGACAGCCAGGGCTATACAGAGAAACCCTGTCTTGACAAACCAAAAATAAAATAAAATAAAATAAAATAAAATAAAATAAAATGAAAGAAAAGAAAAATTGAGAAATAAGAAAGTAAAGTTAAAAATATAAGAACAATAAATACATAAACTATAATTAAATTTTCATATTTATGTAAATTATACAGTCTGATTCAAGTGTCTCTATAGAGGAGCAAGTAATTAAAGAAGAATGAAGACAAAATATTCCAGATATTTTAATGATGGAGAGCATATGAAATATCCTTTATAAGTTTTTGCCAGTTACCATTAATTGAACGTTTTTCTTCTATTGCATAGCTTTATAGTCTGTTATAAATTTTAGCAAAATGTATACAAATATTTTAGGACATTTTTGTCTTTAAAATTAGTACTTTACACAATCCCCTGTCATTGTAGCATGAGTGGATCATAACACATTAGTGATCAACTCTGAGCCATGAATATTGCATGAATATCATCACATTAAGAAATAAATAAAATCATATTCTTTTATAGATATTTTTCCAAAAGCAAGAACAGATTTTAATTAACTGCCTTATGCTCTGTGTCTTCTGCCCTTCTTTCTGTCTGTTGCATTACTATGAAATCTATGCCTCTCTGAAGGTTGTCTTGTCTGTCTGTCTGTATTTGTCCCTAAGTATGTTTGCCTGTTGTATGAGTTGTGTATGAGTGGTGCTTTTATGGACTGTATGTGTCGGAATTTGTTAGTGTATGTACTTGACAAATGAATTCACTATTGAACAATGTAGAAAACATCACATGGAGAACAAGTTCCTGATACTTTATAGAAATTATTAATAGAGTTTTATAAGGGATGATGTCACTTATACAATATTTATGCAATAGTATATGACTAATAAGTACAAATAAACCATTGTGTTTCTTTTTTAAAAACTCTTTTCTACAAAATATGTTGTTAATGGTAAGCATTTAAAATTTTTGAAAGATAGAAAATAAAACTTCTCGGATCATTGACTTATTTTTATCTTTTTATCAAAAATATATTATTTTCTTATATATCTCAACCAGTTTCCCTTCCACTACTCCCAGATACACCTTCACCAACCCTCTCCCCAAGATACACTCTCACTCTATCTCTCTTCAAAAAGGAGTAGGACTTGAAAAGACAACAACCAAATATGACAAAACAAGATAAAATAAGATAAGGTAAAAGGCTTCATATTGAGACAGGACAAGGCAAGCCAATAAGTGGAAAAGAGTCCCAAGGACAGGCAAAAGGGTAAGAGATATACCTGCTTCCACAGTGAGAAGTCTCACAAGAACAACAAGCTAACATATTACAGAAGACATGGTACAGATCCATGTAAGCTTCATGATTGGCCTCTGACTCTGTGATCACATATGAGCCCTGCATACTAGATTGAATAGGTCATATTCTGGTCTCCTCCATCTCCTATGTCTCCTACAACTTTACTTCCCCCTTTTCTGTGATCTCAGGGGAGCAATGAGAGGAGACTTTCAATTTAGAATCTCAGCATAATGTCTTACTATGGGAACTTGGTCCCATGTGCTGTCAGAGGAAGCCTTTCTGACAAGGTCTGGAAAAGGCACCAATCTTTGAACGTAGCATAAAAATCTTTAGGAATCATTTCATTGATTTTTTTTAAATTAAAATTTTAAATCTTTTGGCCAGTCATGATTAGTTTTACTTTAGGTCATTAGGCTGTCCAATCTCTGGTTACTGTCCATCCAGGCAATGTAAGGTATTGGCTCCCACTTTTGGTATGAGCCTTAAGTTATACCAGACATTGGTTGGCCACTTTTACAAGTTATGCTTCACTATTGCCCCAGCACTTCTTATACAGAGAACATATTGTTGGTTGAAGATTTTGTGGCTGTGTTGGTGTCCAGATTTCTTTTTCAATAACCTGTAGAGTATTATCTCTCACGAAAGAGACTAAAATATTAGTATGAAGGCCTCTTGCTGACAGCAGCTAAACTCTTCACATTCAAAGATCTATGTGGTTGCTGTCCTCAGCTATAATTTTCAGAGTTATCCTCTGTCCTAATATGAAATTGAGTTGTTTGGCATTATCCATATGATTCCCTATGTGCTCCAGAGCGACAATTGGACCCAATGCACCACACCCTATCATTGGAAAACTTGTCTGGCTATAAAATATGGCCAGTTCAAACTGTATCCTCTATTACTAGGAATCTTCACTAGGATTACCTACTTATAGTTTCCAGGAAGTTGCTAATATATTAGGTTTCCATTTTGCCCCCCAAACACTCTCCAATTTCAGCTTTCTCTCTCTACACTCACCACCCACATCCCTTCTTGCCTGATCCTTTCTACTCCCATCCATACCCATCCTCAGTCCACCAGCAAAATCTATTCTATTTCTTTTTCTCAGGAAGATCCATGAGTTCCTTCTAGAGCTATTGATATTTATAATGTTCCAATTTTATTTTTATGTAGTATATGTACTTTGTACATTTCATGTTAAAGGCTTTTGTATACTTTTCTTACATCCAAAACAGTATAGCTCTATGTATGTATTGTTTTTGAAGATTATAACAAATAAACGCTTGCACTGGTATTTTGAAGGAAATATACTCTGCATGGTTCTCCATTCACTAAAAATTACTATACTACAATTGAGCTTTTATGGACAAGATTGTACCAAAGTGCTGGAATAATTTCATGTATCTTCAAAATCCCAAGAGTATTAAAATATGCCATGAACTTATTCCTTCAGTCAGTATTAGAGAACCAACAGGTTCTCATTATTTTAATTTCCAAATGGAGCAAGAGTGAAGTAAGGCAATAGAAAATGTTCAGGAAGAAAAATATGTCGTATGGTTATTATCCTGAGGGTAGGAGAATTTAATTCACACAAAACCCAATTTCCTTCAATCTTAAAAGACTGATTCATGACAGTAATAGTGAGTCCCAGTGAGCATTTTGGATATGTAAAAAGCAGCTGTGATCAGTGTTAAGCAAAGTCGATTGCCTGCATTTCCCAACTCAGATGTCATCCCACAGAATAACCAAGCTCATGCTTAGAATTAGAGCTCACATTTGCATTTGTTGTTGGTTGAATCCTTCTGTTTAGCATAAAAAATGAAGGACCTCTTTTTGTTAAAAATGTTAACATCATTGAAAAAGGTTTTATTCTTTCCTTTTCTTTTCAGTGATTAAAAAGAAAATGAAAGGACACTGTTCCTGCTCATGAATAAATATAATAATGCTTACAAAACTTCCTGAGACTTCTATTTATTTCAATTCTATTGCAATTATGTAATGTTCTCTCAAAAGATATGATAATACTCTTTTCTTTTCCATAGAGCCATTTCATGTAGTTTTGATAGAAAGTGTGAACAAAGCCATATAGTATAATAATTGACCTTGAAAATGAACAATTTATATTAGATTATCTTTAGGTTATATTTCTATTCCAACACTTTATATTATTCTATGAACAAGAAAAACATAAGCAGTTTGAAATGAAAGAAAATATACTGATACTTAAGATAAAAATATCCTTGAGTTTTGAAATATTACATACTTAAGTTGAACAGTATATGATGACCAATATATTGTTTTCTAAACATTCTAGTCAGAACACATAGGGGCTTTAAACATGAAATTCTGTTTTAAATTCAAGGTTTACTTTTGTGTGCCATAGACTTTCACAAACATTTTGTTACAAGCTTTTCCTTTTCCAGTTTGTAGAGAGAATTGTTAATATATAATTTTATGTTGTGATCAATTTGACTTGCAAATAAGAGTTATTTATCATAATAGCATATAGGGATATAATTATTTTAATTTTAAATTATGTTTGTAAATATATTTACAAATTATTGATTACTACAACCCTTTTATTTTCAAATTCAAATTTTGATATTTATTTGTCCATTGAGAAAACATAAAGGTTGGTTCCCAACACTCACTAGGAATTAATGTTTATTTTTTAAGAAGACACAAGTAATATATTAAATTTTTATATTTGATAGAGTTTGATTTATACCTCATGATATGGAAAAATTTGGTGAAATTTCTATATGCTGATGAGATAGATGTTTTTCTTATCTATCAGATGGAATATTCTATTAATCCTATTAGACTGTATGTGGCAATTAGCTCGAAGTTTATTTGGTGATTTTGAGTTTAGAAGAGCTGCTTAAATATCAAAGTGGTATATAAAAATATCATATTGTTTCCAGGCTTGTGTTACCTTTTACGTCTTTTCATATATGTTTTATGAAATTGGTAGTCCTAACATTTGGTGTAAAATTTTTATGAATGTTACATCTTCTTGAGGAATTAATCCCTTTATCAATTTTTGGTCGCTTTTTTTGGTTTAAATTACTTTTCAATAGGTTTGATTTGAAGGGTGCTTCACTATATATAAGAATAGCTATGACTGCTTATTTATGGGTTCTGTTTGATTAGTTGATTGATTTCAATCCTTTTGCCCTCACTTTTGAGCATGTTTCCTTGGATTCTTGAAACCA
>JADRCH010007006.1:210093-287759 GCA_019843965.1 Rhynchomys soricoides
CCTTTTGCCCTCACTTTTGAGCATGTTTCCTTGGATTCTTGAAACCAGTAGGGAATTGGTTCATATTCATCTATCCCTTTTGATTGCTCAATTTAGGCATTTACATTTAAGATTACTATTCTCTATATATGAAACAACAAGAAGAAAGAGACCAGGAATGTGGCAAAAGGTCATGGGAAGAGTTTGAGTGGAGGGAAGAGAGGAAGCATTATAGAAACTGTTCTCATCTAAAAAGTTCTCAAAAGAAATAAAAAGTAAAAACTAGCATTGAAAACAAGGAAAAAAACATCAGAACACAGAATTTCATGGAGATATTCAGGTCAACTGGATCATTGATTTTTCTTTTCCTCTTCTTTTGATTGTTCTGTAGTTTTGATGGTTTTCTGCTTTGGACATGGTAGATTCTTTTAAAATATTTATCCCCCTGTTCCTTTAGTCTAGTCTTTTCACATGTTTTCATAATTGAGACAGTGTTTCTTGTCTTTTTATATTGTTTACCAGATCTCCCAGAGTGCCTAGGGACTAAATCACCAACCAAAGGGTATACTTGGAGGGACCCATAGCTACAGCTGCATATAGAGAAGAAGATTGCTTTATCTGACTTTAATGGAGGTGGGGGGAAGACCCTTGGTCCTGTAGAAGCCAGATGCCCCAGAATAAGGGAATGTTAGTACAGTAAGGCAGGAATGGGTGGGTGGATGGGGGAACCGCCTCATAGACTCAGGGGGAAGGAGGGATGGGATAGGGGGTTTGTGGAGGGGAAACTGGGAAGAGGGATAACATTTGAAATGCAAATAAATAAAATAATAAATAACAAATTAAAGTTATAAAAGACAAAAATTATCAGTGCTGACTGGGTTTTTATGAGTTCTCTTAATTAATATTTGCCATGGAATGTTCCTGTATCTCCCTTAATTTTAAAAAATATATTTGTTGTCTATCACAGTCAGGAGTTAGGAGACAGGGGCTAAATCATGGTAGGTGGTTGTTATATATTATTTTTTGTTGTTGTATATTAAGCATTTGTTTTAAAGGTTATGTTTTCCAGTTTTAATCTTCCTTTATCCAACTCTATGTAGCTGAGTGATTTTTATTTCTATGGGGGCTCCTAGAGTTGTATTTACTAAGTACTGCGTTTTCTCTATATTTTTTGCATGAAAATGCTCCGGTACATCTCTTTATTAATAAAATATATGGATTTTGCCTAGATGTAAGAAATAATTTGGCCTCATTCATGTGTTTTTGGTACACAATAAGCACATTAGGGTACTAGTTTGCAGTATGTGGTTTGTACATTTATGTTACATTGAATGGTATCAGTGTTTAAGCAGTTAAACAAAGGAAAACAATAGAAACAGTATGAAGGAGATATAAGCTATATAGGTTAGGTGTGAGAGGTAGTGAGAGAGTTAATTTAGATGTATGGGTGTAGAATAGACTCTCATCAGTATAGAATGGGAGGGACATATATAAGATCTATTTTGGTGAGATAGTTGTTAAATCCCTGTGCGTTAGTACTTTAAAAAAATTTGAGTAATTAAAGAATAATGAAATATTTAGGCATGGGCCTTGAACTTCTGATCTCTCCAATACTTTTAACTTGAAGGGGTGTTGTATATTGTCTAATGCTTTTTCTGCATTTACGGAGATAATCATGTGATTTTTTTTCTTTTACTTTGTTTATATAGTGGATTACGTTAATGGCTTTTTGTATATTGAAACAATCTTTGCTTCCTTGGGATGAAGCCTACTTGATTATGGCGAATGATGGTCTTGATGTCTTCCTGGATTTGGTACAAGAATTTTATTGAATATTTTTGCATTGATATTCATAAGCGAGATTGATCTGAAGTTCTCTTTTGTGGTTAGGTCCTTGTGTACTTTAGGTATCAGAGTAATTGTGGCTTCAGAAATCTGGGAGGTAAGAGACTCTTAGGACTCAAAGGGAGGGATCCTACATGAAATTCCCTACAAGGAAGAGAAGGAACTTATAGAGCCCACCTCCAGTAGAAAGGCATGGCATCAAGTGAGCACCCACAGTCAGAACTCTGACCCATAATTGTTCCTGCCTGAAAGAACTGCAAGTATGGAAATGGAGAAGAGCCTGGAGAAAAGAAAGCACAGTGACATGCCCAACTTGGGATCTAGATCACGGGGGGGGGGGGGGGGGGGGGGCAAGGCCTGACACTATTGCTGAAGCTATGGAACAACCACAAAAGGGCCTAGGAACTTTAGAGTTCTAGTTGGGTGAGGGGTGGGGACATCCTCATAAAGACAGGAGGGCAAGGAGGAGGTATGGGAATGTGAAACAGTCAGAGGGTTGACCAGGAGGGGAATAAAATCTGGAGTGCAAATATTAATAATAATAATAATAATAATAATAATAATAATAATAATAATAACAACCAAATAGAGAAACTACTAAAATGTTAGAAAGACCCAACAAACATAGATATAATATATATGTGCCCATGTATTATATATATATACCTAATTAACCTAGCGATAAACTAACAAACAAAATATAAAAGAAAAATTTAACTTTTTTGAGGTCTGCACTTGTTTTCTCACAACAAATCTGTGGTTGCTTTTCTGATTCCTGAAGCTTCATGTGCAGGAAGCATATCATAAATATGGTTATTTGGTGTTGAATTCTAGGGAAGATGGCTGAGTTGATCCTATCTTATCCAGGAGTTAATGAATGACTAGGTTTGTCTAAAGTCTCTCTGCACACTAAAATGCTCATTTGGAAATAACGAGAACTGAAGGCTCTGTGTGAGCATCATATTCAGCCTGTGGCATAGCTGGTGACATGGCTGCAGACTTCAAAGGATGGTCCATGATGGATCAATTGTCTTGGCTCACATTGTGAGTTGGAAGTCAGTGTAGGAAGTAGAAGGCTGAAGTTTCAGCATGCACCCTGATTTTATAAGCTATAGAGCCAAAAGTGTTGCCACAGATGTTGTGCCTGTAACACGACTGAGATTGTTAAAATAAAGTAGTTTATTCTTCTCCCTTAGCCTATGGCCACTGTTACTTGTCCAACCACCTGAAATCATTATCAGAAATTAGTTTTGTCTGGAAACAGTATAATCAATTTATGACTAAAAATATTTCCTTAGCCATGCTGTTAAAATGCAGTTATAACACTGAATCAAGAGCATACAAACAAAATAGTTTGTCAAAACAGCAGAGGCAACAGCACAGACTCTATAAATGTCAAATGAATTTCTTCACATGACTTCAAGATCAAATTTTGTGACTCATATTAAAAGCTTATCAAGAATTTTAAATCATGGACCACAAGGCATTAGATTATATATGGAGATCTTCTCAATTCAGGACTGTATGCAGGATTATATTTTGCATAGAGTGAGGACAATCCTGTCTTTTTTGTACAGAATAATAATGTCTTCTGATTGGAATCTATCTTCTTGAAACCACTAAATATTTATGGTAGCAATCCAGTTTATTTTACTTCTAAGCTCTTTGACCAGTTAGTAGACAACCAGCCTGATAATACTTATCAAGCTTCAGAGATGCCACAGTAATTTAAATTTATTCTCAGGAAGCTTGCAGAAATTCAACTAATTCTCCTTCAGTTTCTATGTGGGACATTTTCTTAAAGGTTTTGTATGTTATTTTCCTGTCCTACTATGAAACTCTGCAAAGGAAAATTCTGTCCTTCTAGCTCTAAGTAACCTAGGTAACTTGGTATTACTATCACAAATATAAGTTCCAACATGTAGTACCCCACCATAAAAAGAAACAGTTACTACAAAACAGCATCTTGAGAAACAGTGATTCAGTGATTAAAGCTTGTGTGCAACATGAGAACAAGACTTATGATACCTAGAACTCAGGTAAATGCCAGATGGGCATGGGGGTCTTACTGTAATTTCAGACTAGGAAAATGGAGGCAGGGGATCCACAGAGATAACTAGTTGAAGGCATAAGCAGTATTGGCAAACTCTACATTCAAGATGGCCTATCTAAGTGAATAATGTGTAAAAACAATTGATATCAACTTCTGGCTTTCACATGCATACACAACTCTATTCAAACCTGAACACATAGAAACATACATATACATATGAATGCATTCTAAATACATGAAAGTGGAAACAAAAAATTAATATGTTATTACAATTAATTTAATGGCCAATCCTAGGCATCCTATATTATGAGCCTGTATTGTTTAGTTATATATACGAGAAACTATATTATATAGAAAGATGTATAATATCTTGAATTATAGTAAATGATATTTATTAGATTAAATATCATGGGGAATACTTACTTTGGCAAGATTATCTATATTTGGAAATAAATTACATGCTCAATTTCATGGTTATACTATATAATGAAATCATTTTTATATGTATTTGACATTCTGTTCTTTTTATTAGTTTGTGTTAATATTAGTATCTGTTGTGATTTCAGTGTGTACTCTTGTTTTACTAAATTCGTTAAAAAGTCTCAATTATTTCAGATATTACTTAGTAGAAAATGTGGATTTCAGGTGGAACATGATTTGCCAAATGTGGCAAATGTATTTTGAAACATCCAATAAATATTCTTAGGAATAAAACAGCAATAAAAGTTACACAAATGTTGCTAATCACCGTATTGATAGTTCTTATAATAGAAAATTATAATTCAATCAAGATAAACATAATCTAATTTTTTCTTACAAGAAATTTGCAAAATTGAGATTATTACACTTCAAATGACACTGCTTTCTTGAAACTCTTTTAAGTTTTATAAGCCTTTAATAAACTACAGAATATGGCATTTGGCCAACCATATTTCATTTCAAGCCAATTATTATTCAAATCCATTTAAATACTACTTATATCTCTTTCCCAAAAGTAAGGAATAAAGTAAGCTATGTACTGTGTGAAGATAATATGACATTATATCATGTACAGTGAAATCAACACTTCTTTCACTAATATGATTTAGGTAGCCTAAATACGTAATTAAAAGTCCAAACAAAATGAAGTATTTTTGACCAGTTCATAAGATATGTTATTTTATATAAGTGTACTATCGTTTATGAAGAAATACCTTGAGAAACGGTCCACAACCAGGCTCTTTCATATTTCTTTGGGAAAAATTTAAAAAGTTGATTAAGATTATTACACAGTGATATTGAGGGATATTTGGAATGAAAATATAGTCATTTTGTCTTGCAATTCTGGTTGTAATTAACTGAATGTCGTGTCTTACTCTCACTTGTGTTAAGCTATTAAAGTATACTGGCAAAGGTAATTTAAGAGAAAAAAAAACTAATATTGTTTACAGATCTAGAGGATTGAGTGCATGGTGGAAAAGAAGGCACAGCAGCTAGAGCATGAAGCCAGCTTATCACCTTGCATCAGTGGTGAGAAGACAGTGAGAACTGAATGGAGAACTGGAAACAAGCCCCCATTGCTCCTGCAGAAAATATCTCTAATTGATAACCTCTTTCAAATGAAAGAATTCATTTTAATTCCCAAGAGAATTGCACTGAAACAAACAAACAACAACAAAAGCTACTCTCTTTTTTTGATACCATATTTACATTTCAAATGTTTCCCCCTTTCCCCTTTGGAACATCCCTATTCCCAGTCTCTGCCTGACTCTATGGGGGTATTCCCCCACCCACCCACTCACTCACCCACTCTCTTCTTCCCTCCTTGGCATTCTCCTATACTGGGGCATCAACAACCCTCAGGTCCAAGGTCCTCTCCTCCCCCTGATGGCTAACAAGGCCCTCCTCTGCCACATATGTGGCCAGAACCATGGGTCGGCCCATGTGTATTCTTCAGTTGGTGATCCAGACTCCAAGAGCATCGGGAGGTCTCAAGCCAGTGGACACTGTTGCTCCCTCCATGGGGCTACAAATTCCTTCAGTTCCTTCACTCCCTTCTCCAACTCCTCCATCTGGGACCTCAAACTCAGTCTTATGTTTGCTGTGGAGTGACTCTTGGGTATTTCGAACTTTTGGGCTAATAACCACTTATCAGTGAGTACATACAGTGTTCATTCTTTTGTGACTGCTTTACCTCGCTCAGGATGATATTTTCAACTTCCATCCATTTGCCTAAGAATTTCATGAAGTCATAGTTTTTAATAGCTGAGTAGTATTCCATTGAGTAAATATACCACAGTTTCTGTATCCATTCCTCTTTTGAGGAACATCTGGGTTGTTTCCAGTTTCTAGCAATTATAAATATGGCTGCTATGAACATAGTAGAACATGTGTCTTTAATACATGTTGGAGCATCTTCTGAGTTTATGCCCAGGAGTGAAATAATTGAGTCCTCAGGTAGTATTATGTTCATTATTCTGAGGGTCTGCCAAACAGATTTCCAAGGAGGTTGTATCAGCTTGCAATCCCACCAGCAATGGAAGAGTGTTCCTCTTTCACCACATCCAAGATAACATATGTGGTCACCTGAGTTTTTGATCCTAGCCATTCTGACTGGTGTGAGGTGGAATCTCAGGGTTGTTTTGACTTGCATTTTGATAAGGATATTGAACATTTCTATAGGTGCTTCTTGGCCATTCAAGTTGCCTCAGTTGGGAATTCTCTGTTTAGCTCTGTTGCCCATTTTTTGATAGAGTTGTTTGGATCTCTGGAGTCAAGTTTTCTGAGTTCTTTGTATGCATTGGATATTAGCCCTCTATTGAACGAATGATTGGTAAAGATTTTTTTCCAATCTGTTGGTTGCCATTCTGTCCTATTTACAGTGTCCTTTGCCTTATAGAAGCTTTATAAGTTCATGAGGTCCCTTTTGTCGATTATTTTTTTTTTCTTTTTTGGTTGTTTGAGACAGGGTTTCTGTGTGGAACCCTGACTGTCCTGGAACTCACTCTGTAGACTAGGCAGGCCTCGAACTCAGAAATCAGTTTGCCTCTGCCTCCCAAGTGCTGGGATTAAAGACTTGCACCACCACTGCCCGGCCATTTGTCAAATCTTGATCTTAGAGCACAAGCAATTGGTGTTCTGTCCAGGAACTTTTCCCCTGTGCCCATGTGTTCGAGACTTTCCCCCACTTTCTCTTCTATTAGATTCAGTGTATCTGGTTCTATTTGGAGGTCCTTAATTCACCTGGACTTGAGCTTTGTACAAGGAGAGAGGAATGGATCAATTCCCAATCTTCTACATGTACATTGCTAGTTGAACAAGCACCATTTTTTGAAAATGCTGTCTTCTTTCCACTGGATGGTTTTAGTTCCTTTGTCAAAGATCAAGTGACCATAAGTGTGTGGGTTCATTTCTGGATCTTCAATTCTATCTGCCTCTCACTATATCAATTTTTATCATTCTGGCTCTGTAGTACAGCTTGAGGTCAGGGTGGCTGACTACTCCAGAATTCCTTTTATTGTAGGGAAGAGTTTTTGCTATCCTGGGTTTTTTGTTATTCCACATGTATTTGAGAATTGCTCTTTCTACGTCTATGAAGAATTGAGTTGGAATTTTGATGGGGATTGTATGGAATCTGTAGATTACTTTCAGCAGGATGGAAATTTTAATTATATTAATCCTACCAATCCATGAGCATGGGAGATCTCTCCATCTTCTGAGGTCTTCTTTGATTTCTTTCTTCAGAGACTTGAAGTTCTAGTCATACAGATATTTCACTTGTTTTGTTAGAGTCACACCAGGATATTTTATATTGCTTATGACAGTTGTGAAGGGTGTCATTTCCCTAATGTCTTTCTCAGCCTGTTTATCCTTTGAGTATAGGAAGGCTACTGATTTGCTTGAGTTAATTTTGTATCCGGCCACTTTGCTGAAGCTGTTTATCAGCTGTAGCAGATCTCTGGTGGAGTTTTTCAGGTCACTTAAGTATACCATCATATCATCTGCAAATAGTGATATTTTGATTTCTTCCTTTCCAATTTGTATCCCTTTGACCTCCTTTTGTGGTCTAATTCCTATACCTCGAACTCCCAGTACTATATTGAATAGACAAGGAGAGAGAGGGCATCCTTGCCTAGTCCCTAATTTTAGTGGGATTGCTTCGAATTTCTCTCCATTTATTTTGATGTTGGCCACTGGTTTGCTGTATACTCCTTTTACTATGTTTAGGTATGGTCCTTGAATTCCTGATCTTTCCAAGACTTTAATCATGAATGGATGTTGAATTTAATCAAATGATTTTTTCAGCATCTAATGAAATTACCATGTGTTTTTTTTTTTTCTTTGAGTTTGTTTATGTAGTGGATTACGTTGATGGATTACCAGGTACTGAACCATCCCTTCATCCCTGGGATGAAGCCTACTTGATCATGGTGAATGATTATTTTGATGTGTTCTTGGATTCAGTTTGTGAGAATATTATTGAGTATTTTTGCATCAATATTCATAAGGGAAATTGGTCTGAAGTTTTCTTTTATTGTTGGGTCTTTTTGAGGTTTGGGTATCTGTGTAACTGTGGCCTCATAAAATAAATTTGGTAGTATTCCTTCCGTTTCTAATTTGTGGAATAGACTGAAGAGTATTGGTGTTAGGTCTTCTTTGAAGGTCTGATAGAATTCTGCACTGAACCCGTCTGGTCCTGGGCATTTTTTGGTTGGGAGACTTTTAATGACTGCTTCTATTTCTTTAGGTATTATGGGACTGTTTAGATGGTTAATCCCATCTTTATTCAACTTTGTTATTTGGTATCTGTCTAGAAACTTGTCCGTTTCATACAGATTTTCCAATTTTGTTGGATATAGGCAAACAAAAGGGTATGTTCCATGTCATACAGTAGATGGCTAATAAAAAATGAATACAAAACATTTTTAGATATTGATGTCCCATAATATAAAATTAAAATATTATTATTAAACAAACAGCAGCAAAAAATGAAAACCAAATGAAAACAAAACACTACAAAACAACCTTAAAATTACAAGTCTTTTGTGCAAGTAAGGCTTTTATTTTTTAATCTTTTATTTATTTATTTATTTATTTATTTATTATTTGTTTATTTGTTTGTTTTTCACACTGTAGAATTTATTCCTGTCCCAGTCCACCCTCCAACTTTTCCACATTCTATAACTCCTCCCTTCCACCCCCTGTCTTCACGAGGATGTTCCTACATTCCATGCCACCAGACTTCTAAATACTCTGGTGCCTCCATTCTCTTGAGGGTTAGGTGCATCTTCTCTGACTGAACCCAGATCTGGCAGTCCTCTGCTGTATATGTGTTGGGGTCTCATACCAGGTGGTGTGTGCTGCCTGGTTGGTGATCCAGTGTCTGAGAGATCTCAGGGGTCCAGGTTAATTGAGACTGCTGGACCTCCTACAAGGTTGCTCTCTTCCTCAGCTTCTTCCAACTTTTCTGTAATTCAACCACAAGGGTCAACAGCTTCTGTCCATTGGTTGGGTGCAAATATCTGCATCTGACTCTTTCAGCTGCTTGTTGGTTTTTTCTAATGGAAATCATGATGGGTCCCTTTTTGTGTGCCCTAAGCCTCAATAATAGTGTCAGCCCTTGGAGCCTCCCCTTCAGCTTGATCCCATTTTGGGCCTGTTGCTGGGTCTTCTTTTTATCTGTCTCTTCTCCATTTCCATCGTTGTAGCTCTTTCAGACAGGAACAATTATGAGTCAGAGTTTTGACTGTGGAATGGCAACAACATCCCACACTTGATGCTGGAGTTGAGCTCTATAGGTTCCCTCTCCCTACTCTCTAGCATTTCATCTATGGTCCCTTCCCTTGAGTCTCTCACATCCCAGGTCTTTAGTGTATTCTGCAGGGTTCCCATTCTTTCTGCTGGCCCTCTGGGCTTCATTCATTTTCCCCTACCCAATACCAGACATCTTCCCCTCTTCCCTCTCCCCTGTCCACCTTTCTTCCCATGTCTCTCTCTCTTTCCCTCCCCCCACCATATGATTGCTTTCTTCTCCCTCCCAAGATGGCTGTCCTCACTTGGGCCCTTAAGCTTATTGACATTTTTTACTTCTGTGGACTCTATCTTAGGTATTCTGTGGTTTTACTTTATTTTATGTATGTATGTATGTATGTATGTATGTATGTATTTATTTATTTTGGCTAATATCCACTTATTAGTGAGTACACACCATGCATGTCCTTTTGTGTCTAAGTTACCTCACTCAGTATGATGATATTTTCTAGTTCCATCCATTTGCCTGTAAAATTCAGGATGTCCTCATTTCTAATAGTTGAACAGTATTCCATTGTGTAAATGAAACACATTTTCTGTACTCATTTTTCTATTATGGGAAGTCTGGATTGTTTCAATCTTCTGGCTATCACAAATAGGGCTCCTATGAACATAGTGGAACATGCCCGTGTGGTATGGTGGGGCATTTTGGGGGTATAGTCACAAGAGTGGTATTGAGGGTTCTTCAAGTAGATTTATTTCGAAATTTTTGAGGAACCTACAGATTGATCTCCAGAGTGGTTATACCAGTTTGCAATCCCACCAGCAATGAAAGAATGCTCCTCTTTCTCCACATCCTTGTCAACATGTGTTGTCATCTGAGGTTTTGATCTTACCCCTTCTGATTTGTGTAAGGTAGAATTGCAGTGTCATTTTGATTTGCATTTCTCTTATCACTAAGGACTTTGAACATTTGTTTATGTGCTTCTCAGCCATTTGAGATTCCTCTATTGTGAATTCTCTGTTTAGTTCTATACTCCATTTTTGATTGGTTTGTTTGGTTTTTGGGTCATAAGCTTCTTGAGTTCTTTATATATTTTGGATATTAGCCCTCTATTAGATGTGGAGTTAGTGCAGTTTTTTTTTTCCAACTGTAGGTTGTTGATATGTCTTATTGACTATATCCTTTGCCTTACAGAAGCTTTCCAGTTTCATGAGGTCCCATTTATCAATATTGATCTTAGAGTGTGAGCCAATGGTGTTCTGTTTAGGATACTTTCCCCTGTTCCGATGAATTCAAGGGTCTTTACCACATTCTCTTCTATTAAATTCAGTGTATCCAGTTTTATGCTGTGGTGCTTGAGCCACTTGGACTTGAACTTTGTGCAAGACGAAAAATATGGGTCTATTTTAATTTTTCTACATACAGCCAGCCAGCAAGACCAGCACCATTTGTTGACCATGGGTTCTTTTTTCCATTGTATATTTGGCCTGTTTCTCAAAGATCAAGTGTCTGTAAGTGTATGGTTTTATTTCTGGGCTTTCAATTGTATTTCAGTGATCATCATGTCTGTCGTTGTACCAATACCATGCAGTTTTTAGGACTAGTGCTCTGTAGTAAAACTTGAGGTCAGGGATGCTGATTTCCCCAGCCAATAAACAGACTTAGAAAGAAATGAGGGAAACAACTCCTATTTCTGATTGTCAGCTTAACTATATCTGGAGTGAATTCTAGTCCAGAATTAGAAGGCTCACCTGTAATCTAGATCTTGAATTTGGAAGACACAAGTTGTAGGTGTGGTGGTATGCACACCCCTAATCTGGGCCACACCTGCTGCTGGAGATCTACATAAGGACATTGGAAAGAGGAAGATTCAATCTTCTTTGCCTGAGAGCCTTGTAGAACTAAGTGACTGCTAGATCCTCAGGTTTTCATTCACAGTTACTGCTGACCATTGTTGGGGAGTTTGACTCCAGACTGTAAGTCCTTAACAAATAATCTTACTATATAGAGACTACCCATAAGTTCTGTGACTCTAGAGAATCCTGACTAATACAACTCCCTTCATATTAGCCACAATTAATATAAAGTATCTTGAGGTAACTCTAACCAAACAAGTGAAAGATCTGTATATCAATAAGTTCAGGTCTCTCAAGAACAGAATCAAAGAAGATCTCAGAAAATATAGAGATCTCCCATGCTCATGGATTGGTAGAATAAACCTAGTAAAAATAACCATCCTACCAAAGGCAATCTACAGATTCAATGCAATCTCAATATACATCCCAACCCAATTTTTTAAAGACATGAAAAGAGCAATTCTTAAATTCATCTGGAAAAGCAAAAATCCAAGAATAGTGAAAACAATTCTTAACAATAAAAGGGCAAGTAAGGCGTTTAATCCTTCCTTTTATGAGATTTTAATTTCTTTCTATGCTGGGAGCTTCCAGGCCTGGATTGGATTGAGATGTGTTTGCCTTTAAGACTGAGGTTCTCTGGAACTTCTAGCTCTCTATCTGTACTGACATGCTGATGATTACTTCTAAAACATCCTAAAAATGTTCTGTGAAAGCTCTCTAAGAAAAAGGGGAAATATCCTAAGCAGGGCAAGGGAAAATTCATGTTCCTTTCTTTGTAGTCCCTAGCATTTATCACCTCATCCTAAAACAGCAGGAGATTGAGTAAAGGATTAACTGTTAGAGGCTTTTAGTTTCTGTCCAGATGCCTGTTCTTTATCAGGCTAGGCAGAAGTTTGGAGCAATATGCTTCTATAGAACCAGGAGAATAAGGCTCCAAGAAAGAAAAACGTTCAGGTAAACAAATATACATAAACTCACATAAATTCATATGAAAATTCATTTCAAGCACATTAATACATTTCTATTTATACAAGTTGGGTCCAGCTTGCATACACTCTTACCATTACATACTTACACACACATATCCAAACTAACACCAGTACAGAAACTCAACATTCTGGAGGAAAAAGGAGCTCCAATCTTTATTGTCTAGAAAAGAAAAAGCTTCTAATATTTTTAATGCTAAATGAATTAAGCCCAAGTTTTTAAGAAAGCTTTGTTCTTTTAATAAGACTAAGCATGAAGTAGAGGCCTGCTTGCTCCTTCTGCTTTCTGCAGGTTCTTCTTTTTCCTCTTTCCTTCTGCATTCTACATATTTTCTCCTAGTTTTTATGTTACCTATAGTTTCTAAGTTATTCTACTGTGCATTTTATTTCTAACCTTGCTCTACTTTCCTGATCTGATGTCATAATAATACTGTTACTCTCAGTGCCTTTTCTCCCAATGCTATTTCTTTACTTCTATTTTCTTCTTGAGTTCAGTTCTGTCTAAAATGTTCTTTTGTGTCCTGACTTAAAAAAAAAAAAAATTAAGTTCAGTTTAGATCTGTCGAAAACGTTCTCCTTAGCTCAGTTTTTACTCTTCTCATTGTCTTCAGCACTTATACATTTTTTAGAATATATGATCACATGTTTAAAAAGTTCACCTCAAGGTCACACACAAAGTCAGATCATAAATCGAATAAGAAGTTTACAACAGTGAATGTATACATGCATATCCATTAGAAATATTTATCTTGGTAAACATTTATCACCTGTCACACCTCCACAGGTACATCAAGAGTTAAAAATCGCTTCTGGTATCCATCTGTGGTGGGAGACCTCTGCCTGGGCCACCAGGGCAACATAGCCAAATAGTGCTGGGAGATTGCTAGCCTCCCAGGAGTATGGAATAGCCTGTGAGAGGAGGTAAGAGAAATAACACTGCCCAGGTGTACTCGCCCGGAAATCCTTGGGGCACAGGGACTGAGGAACAGCCAGGAGGAAGGAGCCTTCTGAATTCCATCTGTGGAAGGTGACCTCTGGCTGGGCCACAAGGGCTCCATAGGCAAATAGAACATGGAGAAAGCTAGCCTCCCAGGAGTGTGGGCAAGCCACTTTGCTCAAAGGGACCCACCTGGAATGCCTAGGACACAGGGACTGAGGAGTGGTCTGTTTTTGTTTGTTAGTTTGTTTGTTTTTGTTTGTTTGTTTTGTTGTGTGTGTGTGTGTGTGTGTGTGTGTGTGTGTGTGTGTGGCCGGGCATAGGATCCTGTAACACAGGGCTCCATGTTCAAATAGTACCAAGAGAGAGCTGGTATCCCAAGAGTGCTGACACACCTTCAAGCACAGGCATGACCACCACTTCTGTCCAAATTCACTGGGTAAATCGGGATCCTTGCAGAGCCATCAGGACACAGGAAACAAGGGACAGCTGGGGACAAAATCCTTCTGGTTTCTGTCTGCACCCCAGAGCTGACCCTATACCTGCAGCTCTCTAAACTCAAATTCATGTCAGAGAGAACTGGTCTTCAAGAAGCATTGACACCTAGGCTTGTAGGAAAGACAAGACAGTCAGAGAAAGTATGACCAGCTAATACTAGAGATAACCAGATGGCAAAAGGCAAGGGTAAGAACATAAGGAACAGAAACAAAGGCTACTTGGCATCATCAGAACCCAGCTTTCCCACCACAGCAAGCCCTGGATACCCCAAAATACCAGAAAAGCAAGACTCAGACTTAAAATCACATCCCATGATGATGATGGAAGATTTAAGAAGGAAATAAGTATCTCCCTTAAAGAAATACTAGAGAACACAGGTAAACAACTAGAAGCCCTTAAAGAGGAAACACAAAACTCCCATAAAGAATTACAGGAAAACACAATCAAACAGACAAGGAAATGAACAAAACCATCCCGGAACTAAAAACAGAAATAGAAACAATAAAGAAATCACAAAGGGAAACAACCCTGGAGATAGAAAAAATAGGAAAGAGATCAGGAGTCATAGATGCAAGCATCACCAACAGAATACAAGAGATAGAAGAGAGAATCTCAGGGGTAGAAGACAGCGTAGAAAACAATGAAATAACAGTCAAAGAAAACACAAAATGTAAAAAGCTCCTTACACAAAATATCCGGGATATCCAGGATACAATGAGAAGACAGAACCTGAGGATAATAGGTATAGAAGAGAGTGAAGAATCCCAACTTAAAAGACGAGTAAATATCTTCAACAAAATTATAGAAGAAAACTTCCCTAACCTAAAGAAAGAGATGTCCATGGACCTAAAAGAAGCCTATAGAACTCCAAATAGATTGGACAAGAAAAGAAATTCCCCCATCACATTATAGTCAAAATAACAAATACACAAAACAAGGAAATAATATTAAAAGCAATTAAAAGCAGTAGGGAAAAAGTCAAGTAACATTTATCCAGTGAATTTGGACAGAAATGGTGGTCATGCCTGTGACTGAGGTGTGTCAGAACTATCAGAATTATACCAGACTTCTCACCAAAGACTATGAAAGCTAAAAGATCCTGGGCAGATCTCATACAGACTCTAAGAGAACACAACTGCCAGCCCAGGCTGCTATACCCAGCAAACCTCTCAATTATCATAGATGGTGAAACCATAATATTCTATGACAAATCCAAATTTACACAGTATGTTTCCACAAACCCAGCCCTGCAATGAATAATAGATGGAAAACACTATCATGGAGGGAAACTACACCATAGCAAGAAAGTGATCTTTCCACAAACTCAAAAGAGGATAGCCATACAAACATAAAAATAACATTAAAAATAACAGGAAGCAACAATCACAACTCCTTAATACCTCTTAACATCAATGGACTCAATTCCCAAATAAAAAGACATAGACTGACTGACTGGATCCATAACCAGGACTCAGCATCTTGCTGCATCCAGTAAACACACCTCCGTGTTAAAAACAAACACCAACTCAGAATAAAGTGCTGGAAAACAATTTTCCAGACAAATTGTCCCGAGAAAGAGGCTGGGATATCCATTCTAATATTGGAAAAATTGACTTTCAACCAAAAAGTTATAAAAAAAAAAAAAAAAAACAGGAAGGACACTTCATAGTCATCAAAGGAAAAATCTAAGAAGAACTCTCCATTCTGAACATATGTGCCCCTAATACAAGGGCAACCACATTCATAAAAGAAACTTTGCTAAAATTCTAAGCACACATTGCACCTCAAACAATAATAGTGGGAGACTTCAACACCCCACTATCATCAACGGACAGATCTTGGAAACACAAACTAAACAGAGGCACAGTGAAACAAACAGATGTGATGAACCAAATGGATATAACAGATATCTATAGAACTTTTCATGCTAAATCAAAAGAATATAACTTCTTCTAGGAACCTCATGGCACCTTCTCCAAAACTGATCATATAATTGGTCACAAAACAAACCTCAACAGATATAAGAAGATTGAAATAATCCCATGTCTCCTATCAGATCACTATGGATTAAAGCTGGTCTTCAATGGCAAAAACAACAACAGAAAGCCCACATACACCTGGAAGCTGAACAACACTATACTCAATGATAACTTAGCCAAGGAAGAAATAAAGAAAGAAATTAAAGACTTCCTAGAAATTAATAAAAATGAAAGTACAACATACTCAAACCTATGGGACACAGTGAAAGCAGTGTTAAGAGGAAAATTCATAGTTCTGAATGCCTCCAAAAAGAAACTGGAGAGAGCATATACTAGCAGCTTAACAGCACACCTGAAAGCTCTTGAAGAAAAAGAAGATAGTATACCCAAAAGGAGTAGAAGGCAGGAAATAATCAAATTAAAGGCTGAAATCAACAAAGTAGAATTAAAAGAACTATACAAAAATCAAAAAAACAGGAGAAGTTCTTTGATAAAATCAACAAGATAGATAAACCCTTAGCCAGACTAACCAGAGGGTACAGAGAAAGTATCTAAATTAACAAAATCAGAAATGAAAAAGGAGATATAACAACAGATTCTGAGGAAGTTCAAAAAATCATCAGATCCTATAACAAAAGCCTATAAACAAAATTGGAAAATTTGGATGACATGGACAAGTTTCTAGATAGATACCAATTACCAAAGTTAAATCAGGATCAGATAAGCCATCTAAACAATCCCATAATTACTAAAGAAATAGAAGCAGTAATTAAAAGTCTCCCAGCCAAAAAATGCCCAGGACCAGATGGGTTCAGTGCAGAATCCTATCAGACCTTCAAAGAACACCTAATACCAATACTCTTCAATCTATTCAACAAATAGAAACAGAAGGAACACTACCCAATTCATTCTATGAGGCCACAGTTACACTGTCACCAAAACCTCACAAATACCCAACAATAAAACTTCAGAACAATTTCCCTTATGAATATTGATGCAAAAATACACAATCTCACAATCTGAATCCAAGAACACATCAAAATGATCATTCACCATGATCTAGTAGGCTTCATCCCAGGGATGCAGGGATGGTTCAATATACAGAAATCCATCAATGTAATCCACTACATAAACAAACACAAAGGGTAAAAATAAAACAAAACAAAACAAAAACAAAAAACAAAACAAAAAACAAACAAACAAAACCAGGCAGTCATTTCATTAGATGCTGAAAAAGAATTTGGCAAAATTCAACATCCCTTCGTGATAAAAGTTTTGGAATGACCAGGAATTCAAGGAATGTACATAAACATAATAAAAGCAATATACATCAAACAAGTGGCCAACATCAAACTAAATGGAGAGAAACTTGAAGCAATCCCACTAAAATCGTTGAATATACTAGGCTGCCCTCTCTTTCCCTATCTGTTCAATATAGATATGACACCCTTTACAATAGTCAAAAACAACATAAAGAATCTTGGTATGACTCTAACCAAACAAGTGAAAGATCTCTATGACAAGAACTTCAAGTCTCTGAAAAAAGGAACTGAAGAAGACCTTAGAAGATGGAAAAATCTCCTTTGCTCATGGATTGGCAAGATTAATATAGTTAAAAATGGCCATCCTGCTGAAAACAATCTATAGATTCAATGCAGCCTCCATCAAAATTCCAAATAAATTCTTCATAGACTTAGAAAGAGCAATTCTTAAATTCATATGGAATAACCAAAAGCCAAGGGTAGCAAAAACTGTTCGCAACAATAAATGGACTTCTGGGGGAATCAGCCTCCCTAATTCTCAAGTTCTACTACAGAGCAGTAGCAGTAAAAACTGCATGGTATTGGTACAGTGACAGGCAGGTTGATAAATGGAATAGAATTGAAGACCCAGAAATGAACCCACACACTTAAGGTCACTTGATCTTTGACAAAGTAGTTAAAACCATCCAGTGGAAAAAAGACAGCATCTTCAACAAATAGTGCTGGTTCAACTGGCAGTCTACATGTAGAAGATTGTAAATTGATCCACTCCTATCTCCTTGAACAAAGCTTAAGTCCAAGTGGATCATGGACCTCCACATATAACCAGATACACTGAATCTAATAGAAGAGAAAGTGGGGAAAAGTCTCTAACACATGGGTACAGGGAAAAAATTCCTGAACAGAACACCAATAGCTTGTGCTCTAATATCAAGAATCGACAAATGGACCTCATGAAACTATAATTCTTCCATAAGGCATAGGACACTCTAAATAGGACAAAACGGCAAACAATAAATTGGGAAAATATCTTTACCAATCTTAAGTTTGATAGAGGTCTAATATCCAATATATACAAAGAACTCAAGAAGTTAGACTCCAGAGAACCAAATAACCCTATCACAAATGGGGAACAAATCTAAACAGAAGATTGTCAACTGAGGAAATTTGTAGGGCTAAGATGCACCTAAAGAAAAGAGGTCCTTGGGCCCGAGGGTGTTAGATGCTCCAGTATACAAGAATGCCAAGGAGGAAAGACAAGAGTGGGTGGGTGGGGGAATACCCCCATAAAGGCAGGAGGAGAGGAATGGGGAGGAGATAGGGAGGTTCCAAAGGATTGATCTGTATATGGGGAAACATTTGAAATATAAATAAAGTACAAAAAAAATATAACTAAATTATTAGGGAAGTTTTGTATAAATAAACTTATTCAGCATTTTATCTTATATCTTAACACCTATAATAAATCATTAGTTCTGTTTTTATGACCTTTGGTTAATGGTTTTACAACCTCATGGAATGTGTTCTGAGTAGGAGAAAGTCTGGTTACTATCTAGAAGCAATTAACTGGTGACACATGGGAGACTGGCTGAATTCTCATTGCAGTTTGACTATCTGAAAAGGCCCTAATAACAGTCCCACTATAAAAGAGCTTAATAAATACTGATATAATTTTAGGAATTCTTATAGGATCATCATTATGTATTAAGAAGTCATCTATTTGTCTATATAGCATCTCTACAAGATATTAATAGCAGGAATCTTTTCTAAAATAATTTTCTCCTGGGCCTTGCCTTTGGAAGAAAAATCTCTCCTACATTATTATAATCTGAGCATAACATCTTAGGAAGTTCACATGCCAGTTATTAGCTTACCCTATGATGGCTCCTGAAACTTCTGTTTGTTTTTTTCTTATTCTGATTGTTTTTTTTTTCCTTTATCACATCATATCCTATTTTTTATTATCTCATAGATGGCTGTTTATCTTTTTTCTAACAAAAGACAGAAATGGAGACAGGAATGAGTTGGGGGAAATCAGATGATAATTAAAATATATTGCATCAAGAAAATCTCTTTCAATAAAAATAAAAATAGGAAAACATATTACAATATAAAATTAATTTTAAAAAGAAAGGAGCAAGACAACACAAAGTGAGTTTAGGCCATAAAACCTGAATTATCATCTATAAAGGCATAGTTCTTCAAGCAAGACTCAACCTTCTCAAATATTCACAATATTCCCAAACATAGCTAGCAAAAAGTGGGTATTAATAATTCTAGATATCATTTCATTTTTCACTGTAACCATTTGTATACAAAGATTCAGACCATTTTTAAACCTTTCACGAAAAATATGTAAATATGTTTATGGCATCACTATTTGTCATTGTTTTTCTGAGAACTATTATATCATTTTACTAGAAATACCATTTCAAATAATATGCAATTTAATCCTGCAACAATAACCACAGGAGTCAAGAAGACAGACAAGCATCCTTAACTCGAATAAGTACAATCTTTTTAATTATTTTATGCAAGTAAGATACTCTTAAATTTAATGTTCATTGACTTGGTAGTAAATCAGCTTATTTAAACTGTCTTCTAGTATGATATTTCTTTCTCTTTTGAAATTTACAGTTTAATGATATTTCTACTTAAATGAAGCAGAACTAGCATTAAAGAAACTAAAGAAATTAAAAAGATATCTAGATATGTAAATATGTATGTATGTGTTTATGCTAGGTTCTTAGATGCCTGAATCATTTAGGATAGATTCCCTGTTTTCCCTTACCTTTTAATTTCACACCTGATAGCACTATCTAACAGTTTAACTATGTTCCATGTTTTTGGTTCCACTTCCTTCATTTCTGTCTTTATCTCCAGGTCAGTGGTTTTTTTTTTTTTGTTTTTTTTTTAATACTGTTGAGGTTATAGCTTTTAGAGAGGATGTAACCATATCATTAGATACGTAATTTTCATACAATTGAAAATGAAATGACTCTCAATCAGATCACTGTGGTCATATTGCCTTGGGTTGGAACTACAATTCAAAGATGTCAATAACTAACAAAAATAATCAAATAGTACAAAGACTCATAAAATTTAAATTTAGATAATCATTTTAACAAAAATAAAAATAAAAATAGGCTTTTTGATTTAATGCTAGCATTTTTTTTTTTTTTATGATTTCATCAAGTCAAAGTCAGGCATATGAAAACAAAACTATAAATTCTTCTTATTCCCATTTTCAATTTGCTACTTTATTTCTACTTTTTGACCTTTCCAGATACAACATTCACATACCATAGTTACCTTTAGCCATGAAAAGCAAATGGACACTCCAAAGTTGTTTTGCTAAGTGATGATGATTTGCTTTCAGATTGTTGATGACACAGCAGTTAGATCAACTAGTAAAAGGAGAAAGTTTGGTGTATTTCTCAGTTACCCTCATGTTGACAAAACATATAAAGTAATTTTATCACCTTACTGTTAAAGCTGCTGCCAAGTAAATCCTTCAGGATTGATGCTGAAATGAATTTCTTCTAGACTAGACACATGCTTTAGAAATATGCAAATATAACTTAAGAAGATTTTTAGTTGAGATACCATTATACTGAAATTAATTGCTATGTTAATTAAAATTTAGTTCCAATTTAAAATGTGTTTACAAATAAACATCAACAGTTAATGTATGTTCAAGAAAAAGTTACTAAAGTAGAGAATAAAACCAAGTAGATGTAGTGAATGAATAGATGATTCAGCAGTTAAGAGGTTTTTTTTTTTTTGCTTTTATTTTTTTTTTAAGATTTATTTATTTTGTGTATGAGTACAGTAGCTGTTTTCAGACATACCAGAAAAGAGCATCAGATACCATTACAGATGGCTGAGAGTCACCATATGGTTGCTGGAATTGAACTCGGGACCTCAGGAAGAGCAGTCAGTGCTCTTAACAGCAGAGCCAGCCCAGGATAAGAGCATGTAGTGCTCCAGCAGAGGACTCAAGTTTCATTCCCAGAACAAATATCACATGTCAGTTTGAGGGAATCCAACATCCTCACACTTCCATAGGCATATGCATGCAAGTGGTATATCTAACAAATGTAGTCACATACACAAGTGTAGTTACACATAAATAAAAATAATGCATAGATACATACATACTCAAGTCAAAAGAGTATGTAGATCTGAAGACTGTCATGATCTCTGAATATAAATAACGTAGAGAAAATCAAATTTCATCAATAACATAAAAAGAAAATCTGAGTGAAATTCAGAATTAAAAATAAGTCCTTTCATTAGAATGAGGAAAATATTCGCAAAATATTATGTCTTCAGTTGTCTCAGTGTGAAAAATTGTTTCCATGTTAGAAGGTGCCATATGTAGAAGTAAACAAATTAGATTCATTATATATTTTGAATAGTGACAGGTATCAATTTCCATATAATGGCAAACTATATTTTGAAATTTATTTTTGGTGATGAGTGTAAATTATCAAATCTTCAGATCACAGATGTTGATGTCCTTTCTTTTGGTGCACATAAATAGAAAAATGTTAGAATTATCTGGATTCAGGATTGCTATAGCACAAGACTTGAATTCTTTCTGTATTGTGTTGTACATATATTAAAATCATTTTAAAGATAAAAGGCTTTAGTAAAGCATTTCAACCAGTTCAGTTCTTCAATTACTTGTAATATTTCCTTAAAATTGTACTTTTTTTCAAATCATCAAGAGAGATAAAACCATATCCAAATTAACTAAAAAGCAGAAAGAGAATATCCAAATTAACAAAATTAGAAGAAAAAAGTAACGACATAAGAAATAACACAAAGGAAATCCAAAGAATGATAAGTTTATACCTCAAAAATGTGTGTTGCACAAAATTGAAAAATTCAAAGACATGGGAAATTTTTTACATAGATACTAGTTACGTAAGTTAAATGAAGATGACATAAACAGTTTAGATTAACCTGTAACCACTAAAGAAATAGAAGAAGTCATTAAAAGTATCCCATTCCCTCCCCCACCCCCCAAAAAAGCCCAGACCATCAGAGATTTAGTTCAGAATTTAACCAAACTTTCAAAAAATACATAATAGCAATGCTACTCAAATTATTCTACAAAATAAAAACAGAGGGAACATTGTCAAATTCATTTTACGGGGCCACAGTCACCCTGATGTATAAACCACACAAAGATTCTAAAAAGGAAAAACTTTCAGACCAATTTCCCTCATGAACACTGAATACTAACAATCCTATCTTAAGAAGACATCAAAAAGACCATTCACCCTGATCAGAAATCTTTATCATAGAGGTGCAAGGCTGATTAAACATACAAAAATCTGTCATCATAATCCACCATATAAACAAACTGAAGGAAAAAAATACATAAACAATGCTGAAAAAGATTTTGATAAAATCTCACAACCCTTCATGATTAAAGTCTCAGAGAGATTAGGAGGCAAACTTAAACTCAATAAAGACAATATACATCAAGCCAATAGTGAACATCAAATTAAATGGAGAAAAACTTAAAGCAGTTTAAACTCAGGAACAAGACAAAGCTGCCCCCTTCCTCCATATCTACTTAATGTAATATATGAATGTTCTAACTATAGCAGTAAAACAATTAATTGGGACCAAGGAGATTTAAATTAGAAAGGAAGAAGGCAAAGCATCACTATTTGCAGATGATATATATTAGCATACATAAATAAGAAAAAAAAACTCTAATGAGGCACTCCTACAGTTAATAAACTAATTTAGCATGGTTGATTCACAATTAACTTAGAAAATCACTAGTCTTCCTATGTACAAACTATAAACTGGCTGAGAAAAAAAAGAACTAACATCCTTCACAGTGTCCACAAATAATATAAAATATTTTGAGGTAACTCTAACCAAGCAAGGGAAGACCTGTATAATAAATACTTTAAGTTCTTAAGAAAATTGAGTAAGACAACAGAAGCTGGAAAGATCCCCCATGTGCATGGATTGGTAGGATTTATATAATAAAAATGTGTATCACAGCAAAACCATCTCCAGATTCAAAGTAATCCCAAACCACAATTTCAACATAGGATTTTACAAATCATGAAGAAAAATGCTCAGCTCTATATGTAAAAACAAACAAAGAAGCAAACAAGCAAGCAAAAGCCAAATGAAAATTCCCAGGACAGGCTAAAACAATCTTACATTATAAAAGAACTCCCAGAGGTACCACCATTCCTGACCTTAAGCTGTACTACAAAATAGTAGTAATAAAAAACATGTGGTATTGATATAAATATAGATACATTGATTAGTGAAACTGAATTGGAGACCCAGACACAAATACAGACAGGTATGGACAACTGACTTTTGATTTTAAAAAGGTATAAATAAACAATTGGACAAAGAATGTATTTTTAACAAATGGTGCTTATCTAACTGGATATTTGTATTTAATAAGCCTAGACCTGTCACTATGCACCATACTGAACTCCAAGTGGATCAAAGACTTTAACATAAAACCAGATACACTGAGCCTGATTGAAACGAAACTGGGGGATATTCTTGAAGGCATTGGCACAGGAGACAACTTCCTAAACAGAAAAGACATAGCACAGGGAGTAAAACCAACAATTAATAAGTGGGACCTCAGAAACTAAAAGGTTTCTGTGAAGCAAAGGACATTCTCAATAGAATAAAATGGCAGTCTAGAGAAGGGGGAAAATATTTTACCAACTCCAAATCTGATTGAGAGCTGATATCCAAAATACATTTTAGAACTGGAGAAAATAAATATTAACAAACTAAATAATACAATTTAAAAATGGGGTACAGGTCTAAACAGAGAATTTTCAACACAAGAATATTAAATGGCTAAGAAACATTAAAGAAACACTCACCATCCATGTCCATCAGAGAAATACAAATCAGAATGATTTTGATATTCCATCTCATACTTGCTAGAATGGCTATGATCAAAATCACAAGTGACAACTCATGCTGTTGATACGGAGCAAGAGGAACACTCTTCCATTGCTAATGGGAGTGCAAACTTTTACAGCAAAGTTACAACAGCAACTTTGGAAAACCATATGTTAGTTTCTCAAAAAATTGGAAAACAATCTACCTCAAGACTCAGTTATACCACTTCAAGGCATATTCCCAAAGGACCCTCCATTCTATTTCAAGAACAGTTGCTCAACTGTGTTCACAGCAGGTCTATTCACACAGCCAGAAACTGGAAACATGATAGATGGCCCTCAATCAATGTGATACACAATGGAGTATTCCACAACTGTTAAAACCATTGACATTATGAAAATTACAGGTGAATGGACAGACGTAGAACAAAATCATGCTGAGTAAGATAATCCAGACCCAGAAAGATAAACATGGTATATACTCACTTAGAAATGAGCATTAACTGTAAAGTAACAGCTATTCCTGCTACAATCCACAGACCTAAAGAGGTTAAAGGAACAAGGAGGGTTTGGGGGGGGGAAATGAAAGGATCTCATAAGGAGGGGAAAAGATTTCACAGAAGACTGGCAGTGGGTAAGATTGGAAAAAGGAGTAATCAGATTGTGGGAGATTGAGTGAGAAAATATTGGAAGAAACTACTGACATTGGGGACCATTTTGATAGCAACTTGGACACTTTGAGCAATAGAAATTCCATGAAATCTATGAGAAAAACCCCACGAAAGCCTTAGTAATTGGATGCTTGGACCCTACCTTGGCTATCTTCTGTAACCAGGCAAGGTTTTGAGTTATTGTGGCCTTATTGTGGCCACTGGAGCCATAAAACCTTAGGCTTACAGATTGTCCTGCCTGTAGAGTGTGCCGAAGAACAGAATCTTGCAGAATCATTATCAAAGAGACCAGAAAGACTTCATCCAGAATCTAGTGAAAACAGATGCAGAGTCCCACAGCCAGAGAGAGCTCAGGAAGTTGAGTGAAGGAGAAGATAGGATGAGAGGAACCAGAGGGGTCAAGGACATACCAGTAGAACTTGGTGCACAGTATCAACTGTCAAGAACTCATGGGGACTTTCATAGATTGGAAAACCTGTATGGGTCTGACCCAGGTCCTCTGCATATATGTTTCAGCTGAGTATCTTGGTGCTCTTGTGGGAATTCTGGCAGTGGGAGCAGGGCTTGACCCTGACTCTTTTGCCTAATTGTAGGACCCTTTTCTTCTTACTGTATTGCTATGTCCAGCCTTGATATGTTGATATGTGCCTGGTCCTGTTGTAGCTTATTATGAAGTATATTTTTTTCTTTTTTCTTTTTTATCTCCCTGGGAAGCTTGTTCTTCTCTGAGGGGATAGTATCTGAAGAAGAGGAGAAACATGTGGGGTAGGTAGTTGGCAGGAGGGGAGGGAGGGATAAAGAGTTAGTATGTCGTATATGCGAGAAGAATAAAAGTAATCAAAAATTTTCCTGATATACAGTTTGAGGATATATGTTTATTTAAGTTTATAATTTCAGGTACAGTTCATCAATGTCAGGAGCAAGACTTTAAAATGGCTAGTCATATTTGCACTCAAAAGAATAGAGTAATATATGAATAAATTGACCTTTACTGCCCATCCTGCTCTTTCCTGTTTTATACAGTCCAGATTCCCAACTCAGAAGGTAGTCACACTAACTTTCAGGAACACTTTTTTTTTCTCATTAATTAATAAAATATAGACCATGCATGCCACATAGGCATACATAAGGGACATGCTGATCTAGAAAATCCCTAATTCATCTTCCATGTCATTTATGATTATATGAAACTGACAATTAAAATTCACCTTCACCAATTACTCCCTTTTTTACATACACACCCACAGACACACACACACACACACACACACACACACACACACAGAGGGGGTTTGAGGGGAAAAGAGAAGGAGAGAGGGGGAGAGTTATATTTTCTACCTAACTTTATTGCAATGCATGTCTTTCTTGAGTTAAATAATATTATACATGATTTTTTCCATATCATATGAGTAAGCAAACCATATTACAGATTCACAGATGGTTTATACACCTGGTGAAGACATGATAAGCCGATAGATAATGTCCTCAAATGACTACCTAAGACATGACTATAACATGAGTTTCCATACAAAATTCTACATTAAATGATTTTAAAAGTAGAGAATTAAAGAAAGTTTCTATCAGCACTTAATTCATGTATTAATAATGTATTTTTGCATCAACAACTCTCAGGTTTGGTTTAATTTAGTATTCCAGGTCTATCGTTCATAAAGCAGGTAAAATCTTCTTGATTATTTAACATTTATTTTTTCTAAATATTTTTCTAAATATTTACTTCCAACAATCACCATACTTTGCCACATCCATTTCAAAGAATTAAGGAACAAGGAGACTGTAGTATGCCTGGTTGGACACACTATGAAATACATGTTTTATATACAGTTAGGAAATACCTTAAAACTCTGACTTGTTACAAGTCTGCTGTATTCTTTCAAGTAAGGAATAATTCTATCAAAGAGCTAAGCTGCCTATTTGGATAATACAAACTTAAGTGTACATTTTAAGGTCTACATTTTTCATTTTCTGTGCATGTTCTAAACATAAAACCTTTACCATGATTTCAATTGTGACTCCAACGCACCCATTTAGGTAGTAGAGTAAGAAGCAGATTCTCAAATTTTGGTATAGGGAATTTTGTATTGTCTTGGACACCTTTTCACAAAATTCTTAAATGTTTAAAATGTTATTCCTCGTTCTGAATATTTGGAACTAGGAAGAGCATATGGGAGAGAACATAGATTATTTGGCTCTTCGAATTGGAGTTACCTCACTTTGTATAAGAGTTTCTCAGTCTTTGGCATCAGATGTGAGTATGCATGTGGAAATTAGGAAATGATAAAGAAAAAATAGTTTGGTAGTGTATACTTGAGAGGGGAATCGTAGGATATGGTTGGTATGAAGCTGAGAAAGGAATAAAGAAAAATGTCTCCAAATGGGAAGAGAAAGGAAGGTCAATAAAGAAGAAAGAAAAATAAGGGACAAATAATATGAAAGCTATATGAAAAAGCTTCCACCAATCATATCTTATGGTTATCGATAATTATATAAAATACTCATAAGTATTTTGTGTATAAATTCACATACATATATTGTATATACTTTTATATACATGTATACATATATTTGTATGTATGTATGATTATCTGTGTATATATATATATATATATATATATATATATATATATATATATATTACAATATATATGTAATTGTGGTCCCATTCTTCTCCTCCGGCACTGTGCAGTTGTTGTGGATACTCTGGCTTGGGTGGTCAAGGTAATGTCCTGGATAGGTAGTCTGCAATCCCTACCTGGGTGCCTTTGTATGCCAGGCTGGAAGGGTAGATCAGGGCCCAGGATAAGAAGGATAACAGTTTGGTTGGTAGCAAGAGCTGAGTGCCAGAATGGCAGAAGAGAGAAGGCCTGCTTCAGAAGTCTTAAGTGTACAACTTGTTTAGGAAAAGGAATTGACTGTAGTGATCTTTAATGAACAAACTACCTCAGAGGTGTTTAGCTTGTTCATATTTCTTTATTGAGGCTGGATGTGAAACCATATACTTTATTCAGGGTGAACCACAGATTATATAATTTTGGGGAAAGACATGAGAATACTCAGGAATGGAAGGTCATTGGCACAGGCTAAGGCTATTGAGGTGCCTTATTAGTATGAAAAGGCATTCCAGGTTCTGTGTTACATGACTAACTGACTGCCTGTGATTGGCTTAGTTGGGGGTCGTAGTTACATGCTTCAGAGCAGGCATGAATGTAAAGAAGGAGCAGCCCCACTACTACTGTCTCAAATCTCTGAGATTTCCAATCTCTGTGATCTGTGGATTTTGATCATGTTTCGCCTTACCAGTTCTTATGCACATCTGGTGGAATGGTCCACATGCTCTACATATAATCTTTAAAGGAAGTTATACATCACTTGGACTACAAGTGCTACCCCAAAAGAACATAGACTAACAAATATCCCAGTACCAAATATGAGAAATCTCTGTTTAACTAGTTGTTCAGGGTTCAGTGACACCCAAAAAATATAGACTATTTCTCTTGCCTCAGTGCCTCCAGACACTGGAGGGAAGGCTTACTCCAGAAAGACCTGTACATTTATGCAAGACAGAGGACTCATTTTATTATAACTTGATTATGCAGGGGTTTGGAAGGGATTGAAGGGAAAGTACCTGGGAGAAGCAGGAAGGTAGAAATTAGAGAGAAAAGTGATATAATTCTATTTTTAATAAAACTACATGTAATAAATAAAAATAAAACATTTATTCCTAATAGTAGAAAGATTCTATTTTAACTGGCATTTATTTATAGTTTTAGAGTGTTTTCCAGTCACTATATGATGCCTGAAGACATTTTGTTATGAAGCTAATAGAATATGTACTTTATATCCCTGCAATTTATAAAATATGACAGTGGGGGCAAAATAACATGATCTAGTATTTCTTTTTCATCTTGACTTATAATCTTTTATTAAAATGTATAACATAGGGTTTATTTTCATTTTAATGAAATGATTTGCTATCACGTTTATTGAAGTAAAACATATATAATATAAAACATTATATTAATCATTCAATTGTTTGATTGAATAGGAACAAGTACATTCATAGTTTATTCAATAATTACTACAATTTATCTTCAGCAAACTTCCATACTTATAAATGGAAACTCCATGTTCATCTCACAATAATTCTTCACTTCTATACCCCTTCCAGTTCCTTGGAACAATTAACCTATTTTTTGCCTGATAAAAGATAATTTTATAACAGTTGAATGTAGGTACCTTTAGTGGGTAGATAATGCTCCTTGCAGAAGTCATGAATTATTAAATGAAAATTTTAATACTAGGCACAGAATAGCCCCATGTAAATTGTTGGTCAGGGAGCTTTCCCCCCACCAGAGGATCCAAAATTAACACATGATACCACCATTGGTTTTGGTTGGCTATTACCTCTAGATGTCAGGATTTATAACTGAATATACAACATGCTCTGTCACATGATGCTGAATATTCAAGCAGGAGATGAAATGGAAGCTTCCCCATGTACAACAGCACTGATAATAACAGAAGATGCTTTGCAGGTTGCTGGAGGAGAAATGTTAACAATGATAACATTCACCTATATACCTTACTATACTTTTTATCTATTAAGCAAAATATGATTATGGGTACAATAACAGCATGACTCTTGCTTTCAACCCACCACTTGATGCTTGGATTTATAGCCTACCACCTTGGAGGAGAAATATGCCAGGTATTACAAACATGGTAAAGTTCTGCGAAGGGAATATCCTCTTCAAGATATGGTTCCCTAAAGAAGTCTCATTTTGTCCTTCTAGTACTTGGAACTTACCCCTCAACAACAACAAAAATTACCACATATCAATGAAAAGAATAATTTCATCACAGTAGTAGTTCTTTTTTCCATGCTTGTATCACTGTACTAGATATAGAAAACAGGCAAATGCTATGGCATTTCAATTCTTTTAAATAAACTTTAGAGAACAATTAAATAAAAAGATGTAAAGTTAGAACAAGAAGATAGATAATTAGTAGGATGCCTGCTTGACATGTGCCTGGTCGGGTATATGATTTCCAGAACTGCTAACCAGATATAAACAAACAGACACAAGTACACACAGACACACACACACACACACACACACACCTTTGGTGTGAATGCCACGCTCTTCAATAATCAGGTAATGAAATTTTGTCAGCCAAGCTGAGAGTGTTGGCAAATGATGTTTTTCATAGCCTCCTTTCATGAATAGGTAAATAACTACAAAACAAGTGCAAGAAATTTGCCTTTTTATGTGTCTGTTTTATATGAGACACATGATATTACCTAGAAGGAAAGTTTTAATCATATATCTACATTCTTATCATTCACAGTGATAAAGAACACATTCAGAAAATATGCATGTTAAACAAGTACACTGCATATTCAGCCCAGAAACTAAACTTATTAGCATATTGATTTTGTACTTACCAACCTCTAGAATACTGACAATATCTCTTTCTTTATAAACTACCTTTCTCATGAGAGTTTGATATTAACAACATAAACAGATTAAAGCAGTCTCACATATACTATCATAGCTCTCAAACAAAAGACTGAAGACAGCTCATTTCTGGGGGATATGGAATTGTAAACAAAGTACAGTCCATATTGGAACAATTTTGTTTTTCCCTCACATCTGAATATGGCTATAATATGACCTAGAAATCTGATACTCAGTAAAATGAGTATGCAGAAACCCATACTTGTACACAAATATAACTATCTATATTATTTTTAACAGTAAATTAAAAATTAACCAAATGCCTACCAAAAGATCAATGAATAAGCAATTATATAAGCAATTATTCACAGTACATTCAACTATATAAAAGTAATTTGTAAAGCATTATGCAAAATAAAAAAGCTCTGAGTTAAAAAATTACTAAGTCATTTAATGTCATAATAACATGATTCCCTTAAGTAAAGATATATTAAAAAATTAAAGAAAGTATATAATTGGGGCTAGATGTGTATCAAAACAAGGACTGACTGCTAAGATGCAGAGAAATAGAGAAATTTTTTATTATGCAAGGAAGCTTCTCAAAAATTTCAAGGTGATAGTTTTAAAGCATGAGTACCCAAAACTTTAAATGTCTAAATTTTATATAATACTAATTTTATCTCAAAAAAGGTCTTAAAATATTTTTAAAAACAAAAAAAATTATTTTTAAGATAATAATATAGTTTAACTCTTCCCTTTCCTCTGACCAAATCCTCCCATATACCTCTCCTTGTTCTTTTTCAAATTCATGGCCACTTTTTCTCAATAATTGATGTCGGGGTGTGTGTGTGTGTGTGTGTGTGTGTGTGTGTGTGTGTACATATGTCTGAAATATACAAATACAACCTGCTCAGTATGTGTAATGTTGCTTGTATGTACGCTTTCAGGGCTGACAGTTGTACTCTTACTTGAAGAAGATTATTTCTCCTAATCTAATCATTCCTTAGTTACCAGTAAACTTTGTGTAGGATTGAGGCCTCATGGGCTTTCTCTCATCTACTTTAGCATGCATATTGGTATGATCTTTGACAGCTCATATTTAGTCATTTATATTGGTGGGGCTTTATGGGAGTAGCTTCTGACATTAGTAGGAGACCCCTTCTCACTGAAAATTACCTGTTCCTATGGCTTTTCAACATTTTTTTTGTTGTCGTTTTTTGGATATATTCTTTATTTACATTTCAAATGTTATCCCCTTTCTATGTTTCCCCCTCCCAGAAATCCCCTATCTCATCCCCATCCCCTGATTCAATGAGGGTGTTCCTCCACAAACCCACCTAATCCAGCCTCTCTGCCCTTGAATTCCCCTACACTGGGTCATCTATAAAGCCTTAATAGGACCAATGACCTCTTCCCATTGATGGCAGACAAGGCCATTCTCTTCTACATATGCAGCTAGAGCCATGGGTCCCTCTTTGGTTGGTGGCTTAGACCCTAGGAGCACTGGGGGTACTTGTTGGTTGATACTGATGCTCTTCCTATGGGGTAGCAAACCCCTTCAGCTCCTTCAGTCCTTTCTCTAACTCCTGCATTGGGGACCCCATGCTCAGTCCAATGGTTGGCTGCCTCTGTATTTGTCAGGCTCTGACATGGCCTCTCAGGAGACAGCTATATCAGGCTCTTTTCAGAAAGCACTTCTTAACATCCATAGTAGTTTCTGGGTTTGGTGACTGTATACAGGATGGATCCCCAGGTGGGGCAGTCTCTGGATGGACTATCCTTCAGTCTCTGTTCTACACTTTGTCTCCATATTTGCTCCTGTGAGTATTCTGTTCCCCTTTCTAAGAAGGACAGAAGCACCCACATTTTGGTCTTGGATCTTGAGCTTCATGTTGTCTGTGAACTGTATCTTGAGTATTCTGAGCTTTTAGGCTAATATCCACTTATTAATGAGTGCATAGCAGGTATGTTCTTTTGTGATTGGGATATCTCAATGAGGATGATATTTTCTAGTTGTATTCATTTGCCTTAGAATTTTATGAATTGATCATTTTTAACAGCTGAGTAGTGCTCCATTGTGCAAATGTACCAAATTTTCTGTATCCATTCCTATGTTGAAGGACATCCAGATTGTTTCCACCTTCTGGCTATTATAAATAAGGCTGCTATGAACAGGGTGGATTATGTGTCCTTATTATATGTTGAAGCATCCTCTGGTATACGCCCAGAAATGGTATAGCTGGGTCCTCAGGTAATACTATGTCCAATTTTCTGAGAAACTGCCAGACTAATTTCCAGATTGGTTGTACCAGCTTGCAATCCTACCCACAATATAGGAGTGTTTCTCATTCTCCACATCCTCAGCAGCATCTGCTGTCCTCTGAGTTTTTGATCTTAGCTATTCTGACTGGTATGAGGTAGAATCTCAGGGTTGTTTTGATTTGCATTTCTCTGATAAGTAAGGATGTTAAACATATCTTTAGGTGCTTCTTTGCTATTTGATAATCCTCAGTTGAAAATTCTTTGTTTAGTTCTGTACCCCATTTTTTAACAGGGTTATTTGATTCTCTGGAGTATAACTTCTTGAGAAAATGAGGAAGTGCCTCAAACACATGGACACGGGAAAATTTCCTGGACAGAACACCAATGACTAATATTCTAAGATCAAGAATCGAGAAATGGGACCCTATAAAATTGCAATGCTCTTGTAAGGCAAAGGATACTATCAGTAGGATAAAACAGCAACCAAGAGATTGGGAAAATATCTTTACCAATCCTACATCTGAAAGAGGGCTGATATCCAATATATACAATGGGCTCTTTCAATCTTTACATCCCACTAGCACAAGGATCTCTGAGCCTTAGGTATGTGACTTGTCCTGTAGATGTATCAGTTGGATCTGGGCTCCACATCTTTGTACTTTTGTAATTTATTATTATTATTATTATTATTATTATTATTATTACTATTATTTTATTTATTTACATTCTAAATGTTTTGTACTTTTCTAGTCTTCTGTCCACAAATCCCCACTCCCCTCACCTTTGCCTCTAAGAGGGAATCCCTTACCCAACTACCCATTCCTGCCTCACCCTTTTAGAATACCCCTTCCCTTGGGTATCAAGCGTACACAGGTACAAGTGCATCCCATCCCATTAATGCCAGATAAGGCAGTCCTCTGCTTCATATGTAGTGGGAACCATTGACCAACTCATGCATACTCTTGTTGGTAGTTTACTCCCTGGGAGCTCTGAGGGGTTTGGTGAGTTGATATTGCTGTTCTTCCTATGGGGTTGCAATCCCCTTCAGCTCCTTCAGTCTTTCCTATAGCTCTGAAAATATTAATTAACTAATGTAATAAACTAAGTAATGTTTATATTTGATTAAATCAGAGTGAAGCAAGAGAAAAGACCAAAATGAGAACCAAAGAAAGGACATGGTAGTCCATAATATAATGGAGAGTGTAAGGACTAAGCTATGTGTAATTACCTTAAATTGAAATGGACAAAAATATTTTTGGACACTTTATTTTAAAATAACATTATTTCATTATAGTTTTTAAGTCTCTTTTTCCCCATTTAGTGACCCAAATAAAAACAATTAAATATAACTATATACAACATATAAAAGCAGAAACAATTATTTTAGACTAAAGGGACACCACATAGAACAAAATGATCATGTCACTATGAAGACCACATTCAAATGACTATAATTATTAAAGAATATTTGTATTCCCTAAAATTTTAGAACATTTTCAATCACTTGAAATGTCATATAATTACAGTGCATATACTTCCTAATAATTTTTAAAAATAGACTATACCTTGAGAGAAAAACTGTGTAGTTTAGAAGTCAGGAAAGGCCTGGCAGAAGTTTGGGGCAGGAAAAATATAATAGCAAAATATTGTATGGAAAATAATTTCAACAAAATGTACTCTAACTCTTGTTCTGATTCATGATTTTTCAAGAACTTCATGGTTCTTACTAGGATTATGATATATTGGTAAAATATTCACCTTCATCTAGTTCACAAATTGGATTTCTTAACAAATAAACCAATTATATTTTCCCTTTGCTCACAAACAATCCATGACTTTCCTAAATTTACAAGATTAAAGTCAAACTTTTTGTGGACTCTGCCAGACATTTGGTGTCTTAGGAACTTTCTGTCTCCATCTGTTATATAATCCCTAGATTTCTAATATCACTTGATAAGAATTAAGGCTAACTTTCCTATTTTCCTTGAACAAATCTTGATTCTTCATGGTTAAAAGTCTTAAATAAATGCTATTCTTTTCATAAGAAATATTCTTTCTGAATCTCATATATAATATAGTTTATTTTTATATGTTAATTGTCATTTTATATAGGCTTATAATGTAGTAAATATTTCAAAAACATGTAACAAATTACAAAATACCTCTAATTTCATGTAATAATTTGATGAATCTAAAAAAATTCATATGCTAATATTGTTTAAGCCAGAATAGTCCCTATGAGATCATACGCTTGGATGTTGAGTGATCAGGGAATTGAATTGTTTGAGAAGGATCAAAGTTATATGCCATTGTTGTATTACAAAAGCTTTGAAATTTCATGAGGTCCCATTTGCCCATTCTTGATCTTAGAGGACAAGGTGTTGGTGTTCTGTTCAGGAACGTTCCCCCTGTGCTCATGTGTTTGAGATTTTCCCCACTTTCTCTTCTATTAGATTCGGTGTATCTGGTCTTATGTGGAGGTCTTTGATCCACCTGGACTTGAACTTTTTACAGGGAGATAGGAATGGATCAATTTGCATTCCTCTACATGTAGACTGTCAGAAGACCCAGCACCATTTGTTGAAAATGCTTTCTTTTTTTCCACTGGAAGGATTTAGCTCCTTTGTCAAAGATAAAGTGACTGTAGGTGTGTGGGTTCATTTCTGGGTCTCCAATTCTATTTCTTTGATCTACCTGCCTGTCTCTGTACCAATATCACGCAGTTTTTATCACTACTGCTGTGTAGTACAGCTCGAGCTCAGGTATGCTGATTCTCCCAGAAGTTCCTTTGTTGCTGAAAAGAGATTTTGCTATCCTGGCTTTTTGTTCTTCCAAATGAATTTGAGAATTGCTCTTTCTAAGTCTATAAAGAATTGAGTTGGAATTTTGATGGGGATTGCATTGAATCTGTAGATTCCTTTCAGCAGGATGGGCATTTTAACTATATTAATCCTGCTAATTCATGAGCATGGGAGATCTTCCCATCTTCTGAGGTCATCTTCGATTTCTTTCTTCAGGGACTTGAAGTTCTTGCCATACTGATCTTTCACTTGTTTGGTTAGAGTCATACCAAGATACTTTATATTGTTTGTGACAATTGTGAAGGTTGTCATTTCCTTAATTTCTTTCTCGCTCTGTTCATCTTTCGAGTATTGGAAGGCTATTGATATGTTTGAGTTAATTTTATATCTGTTCACATTGCTGAAGTTGTTTATCTGCTGTAGCAGTTCTCTAATAGAGTTTTACAGTTACTTAAGTATAAGATCATATCATCTGCAAATAGTGATATTTTGATTTCTTCCTTTCCAATTTGTATCCCTTTGACCTCCTTTTGTTGTCTAATTGCTCTAGCTAGAACTTCAAGTACTATATTGAGTAGATAGGGGAGAGACGGCAGCCTTGTCTATTCCCTGATTTTAGTGGGATTGCTTAAAGTTTCTCTCTATTTAGTTTGATGTTAGCTACTAGTTTGCTGTTTATTACTTTTATTATGTTTAGGTATGGGCTTTGAATTCTTGATCTTTCCAAGACTTTTATCATCAAAGGATGTTGAATTTTGTCAAATGCTTTTTCAGCATCCAATGAAATGACCAATGTGGCTTTTTTCTTTGAATTTGTTTATGTAGTAGATTATATTAATGGATTTCTGGGTATTGAACCAGCTCTGCATCCATGGGATGAAGCCTACTTGATCTTTGTGAATGGTCCCTTTGATATGTTGCTGGATTTGGTTTACAAGGTTTTTATTGAGTATTGTCGCATCGATATTCATAAGGGAAATTGGTCTGAAGTTTTCATTCTTTGTTGGGTCTTTGTGAAGTTTTGGTATTAGTGTAACTGTGGCTTCATAGAATGAATTGGAAAGTGTTCTTTCTGCTTCTATTTTCTGGAATAGATTGAAGAGTATTGGTATTAGGTCTTCTTTGAAGGTCTGATAGAATTCTGCTCTGAACACACCTGGTACTGAACTTTTTTTGGTTGGGAGAATTTTAATGACTGCTTCTATTTCTTTAGAGGTTATGGGACTGTTTAGATGGTTTTTCTGAACCTGACTTAACTTTGGTATTTTGTATCTGTCCAGAAACTTGTACATTTACTCCAGATTTTCCAATTTTGTTTAGTATAGGCTTTTGTAATAGGATCTGAAGTTTTTTTGAATTTTCCCAGAATCTGTTGTTATATCTCCCTTTTCATTTCTAAATTTGTTAATTTCTATATTGTCTCTGTGCCCTCTGGTTAGTCTGGCTAAGGGATTTTTTAATCTTGTGGATTTTCTCTAAGAAACAGTTCCTGGTTTTGTTGATTCTTTGTAAAGTTCTTTTTGTTTCAACTTGGTTGATTTCAGCCCTTAATTTGATTATATCCTGCCTTCTACTCCTCAAGGATGTACTATGTTCTTTTTGTTCTAGAGCTTTCAGGTGTGCTGTTAAGCTGCTAGTATATGCTCCCTCCAGTTTCTATTTGGAGGCTCTCAGAACTATGAGTTTTCCCTTTTTTTTTTTTTTTTTGATTTTTCAAGACAGGGTTTCTCTGTGTAGCCCTGCCTGTCCTGGAACTCACTCTGTAGACCAGGCTGGCCTCAAACTCAGAAATCCACCTGTCTCTACCTCCCAAGTGCTGAGATTAAAGGCATGGGCCACAACTGCCCAGCTGAGGTTACCTCTTAACATTGTTTCATTGTGTCCCATAGGTTTGTATATCTTGTACTTTCATTTTCATTGAATTCTAGGAAGTCTTTCTTTCTTTATTTCTTCCTTGAACAATTTATCATTGAGTAGAGCTTGTTCAGCTTCTATGTGTATGCAGGCTTTCTGTTGTTGTTGCCATTGAAGACCAGCCTGTATCTGTAGTGAGCTGATAGGAGACATGGTGTTATTTCAATCTTCTTATATCTGTTGAGGTTTGTTTTGTGATCGATTATATGGTCAGTTTTGGAGAAGGTATCATGAGGTGCTGAGAAGAAGGTATATTCTTTTGATTTAGGATGAAATGTTCTATAGATATCTGTGAAATTAATTCGGTTCATAACATGTTAGTTTCCGTGTCTCTGTTTTGTTTGTGTTTCCAAGATCTGTCCATTGATGATCGTGGGGTGTTGATGTCTCCGAGTATTATTGTGTGAGGTATAATGTTTGCTTTGAACTTCAGTAAATTTTCTTTTATGCATGTGGGTGCCCTTGCATTTGGAGCATAGTTGTTCGGAATTGAGAGTGCTTCTTGGTAGATTTTTTCCTTTGATGTGTATGAAGTTTCCTTCCTTATCTTTTTTTATGACTTTTGGTTGAAAGTCTATTTTATCTGATATAAGAATGGCTACTCCAGCCTGTTTCTTGGGGCCATTTGCCTGTCAAATTGTTTTCCAGACATTTACTCTGAGGTAGTGTTTGTCTTTAACACAGAGGTGTGTTTCCTGAATTTAACAAAATTCTGGGTCCTTCTGGGGCAGTGGTCTGTGGCAGGCACTCTGGCATCAGGTTGAGACAGGCGGAAAACTCTGGGAGATCTGGTGGAGTAATTCGAAAGGGACTAGAAAATGTTTTTGCCAAAGCTTCAGGAATGCTCTTGTCAAACAGCTACAACCTCCACAACCCCCTGTACAGAAGTCTGTCATGTGAGATTTGTCACATAGAAGCAACACCAAGCCCTCTCACATGCAGATAGTGTGCCCTTAAACTCTCAGACCAAGCCAATTGGAAATACCTGTTGTCAGGCCCCAGACCCATCCCAAACAGTATATTGGACCACCCCAACCTGTATAGGAGAGATCCCCATACTGAAAGAATAAAGATGTGAGAACTACTCTGTAATCTGAGAGCTTCTATCATAAGAGATGTAACACTGCTGCTTGGGAAGAGGTCTGCTGTCCCAAACTCCACCAGAAGCTTCCTGCACTCCTCAACCTCTAGTCAGACTTTTGTGAGCTCAACCCAGTCCCAACCTTGCACAGGATGGCAAGTGCAGCTTCTTGGAGCAACTGAGGGGCAATCGTGGAGGAGACTCCTTCCCTGCTCATGCTCTCCCCTTTGCATGAACCCTCTCATTTGGCTGGGCCAGAGATGCCTGAGGAAACCTCCCAGCACAAAGGCCCACAGGTCCTGCTTGTTGATCCAGTCTGTTGGCCTATATCTTTATATTGGGGAATTGAGTCCATTGATGTTAAGAAATGTTAAGGAATATTGATTTTGCTTCCTGTTATTTTCGATGTTATTTTTATGCTTATCTTCTTTTAAGTTTATTGAAAGATTACTTTCATGCTTTTTCTAGGACGTAGTTTCCTTCCATGAGTTGGCGTCTTCTATCTATTATTCTTCGTAGGGCTGGATTTGTGGAAATATATTGTGTAAATTTGATTGTGTCATAGAATATTTTTGTATCATCATCTATGGTAATTGAGAATTTTGTTGGGTATAGCAGCCTAGGTTGGCATTTTTGTTCTCTTAGGGTCTATATGATATCTGCCCAGGATATTCTATCTTTCATAGTCTCTGATGAGAAGTCTGGTGTAATTATGGTAAGTCTGCCTTTATATGTTACTTGACCTTTTTCCCTTACTGTTTTTAATATATTTTCCTTGTTTTGTGTATTTTGTGTTTTGACTATAATGTGACAGGAGAAATTTCTTTTCTAGTACAATATATTTGTAGTTAAGTAGGTTTCTTGAATGTTTATGTTCATCTCTTTCTTTAGGTTAGGGAAGTTTTCTTTTATAATTTTATTGAAGATATTTACTGGTCTTTAAGTTTGCAATCTACACTCTCTTCTATACCTAGTATCCTTAGTTTTGGTCTTCTCATTGTGTCCTGGATTTTCTGGATGTTTTGGGTTAGGATCTTTTTGCATTTTATGTTTTCTTTGACTGTTGTGTCAATATTTTCTATGGTATCTTCTGAACCTGATAGTCTCTCTTCTATCTCTTGCATTCTGTTGCTGATGCTTGGATCTATGAATTCTGTTCTTTTTCCTAGGTTTTCTACCTCCAGGGTTGTCTCCTTTGTAATTTCTTTATTGTTTCTATTTCCATTTTTAGTTCCTGGATGGTTTTGTTCATTTCCTTCACCTGTTTGATTGTGTTTTCATGTAACTCTGCCTTTTTGATTGTGTTTTCCTGTAATTCTTTAAGGGATTTTTGTGTTTCCTCTTTTAGGGCTTCTAGTTGTTTACATGTGTTCTCTTGTATTTCTTTAAGGGAGTTATTTATTTCCTTCTTAAAATCTTCTATCATCATCATGAGATGTGATTATAAATCTGAGTCTTGCTTTTCTGGTGTGTTGGAATATCTAGGGCTTGCTGTGGTGGTAGAGCTGGGTTCTTATGATACCAACTAGCCTTGGTTTCTCTTCCTTATGTTTTTGCCCTGGTTATCTCTGGTGTTAACTGGTCTTACTCTCTTTGACTGTGGCTTGTTCCTCCTTCAAGCCTCTATGTCAATACTCCTTGAAGACCAGTTTTCTCTGAGAGGAGTTTGGGTTTGGAGAGCTGTGGTGCGTGGTCAACTCTCGGGTGCAAACAGAAACCAGAAGGATCTTGTTCTCAGCTGTCCCTTGGTACCTTTGTCCTGATGGCTCTGCAAAGTTCCCTCTTGATTCAGTGAATTTGAACAGAAATGGTTTTCTTGCCTGTGCTCAAATGTGTGTTGGCACTTCAGGGATACCAGTTCTTTCCTGGCACTATTTGAGTATGGAGCCTTGTGTCACAGGATCAGCTCCCTGGCCACCAATATAAACCAGAAGAACACTCCTCTGTCTGCACTATTTGAGTATGGAGCCTTGTGTCACAGGATCAGCTCCCTGGCCACCAATATAAACCAGAAGAACACTCTGTGTCCTGGGGATTCCAGGTAGGTCCTTCTGAGCAGATAATCTTGTCATTACTCCTGGCAGTCTAGCTTTCTCCTGGTTTTATTTGACTATAGAGCCCTGGTGGCCCAGGTAGAGTTTCCCAGCCACAGATGGAAACTGGAAGACTCCTGTCTCTGGCTGTTCCTCATTCCCTGTGTCTCTAGGATTCAGAGTGGTTCCTGCTGAGCAATGATGCTTGCTTTACCTCCACTCACTGGCTTCTTCCACACTCCTGGGTGGCTAACTTTCTCCCGGCACTATTTGTCTATGGAGCCCTGGTGGCCCAGGCAGAGGTCCCCAGCCACAGATAGAAACAGGAAGGCTCCTGTTCCCGGCTGTTCCTCAGTCCCTGTGTACTGAACTACCTCCATAATATTTAGTGAGGCATTTATATAATGCCAAGACAATTGAAGTAATTATAGAAGCATGATTTAAAGGTGGTAAATGTGTTAAAAAAAACCCTCCTAGGCCAATAAGATAGTCATGCATGAAATAAATTCTGAAAAATAAGTGCTGTAAAGATATTACATATTTTTTTAAAAAAAATAATGACTCTTTTTTACTGGAATAATTTGCCTAAATGTATCAGCTTTGTGTTTAAATTTATTTTTCACATCTTTTGTTAGAGACATGATTCATAATATTAAGAATAACGAATCATGGAGCTTCCAGTGGGTCCCAAAACAGCACAATCTCTTCTAGTTATCTTGAAAGTGCATTATAATTTATGAACATATTGCTGGCCATTTGCCAAGTAGTTTATGTCCATGGTAATAGTGGCCTGAGTTTTATGTGTGTAACCAACTACTTTCTAATTAGACTAAATCCTGGTCTCCAGTAGGAAATACATGCCTGGTACTTTAAAACTGACCAAAAACCCATGGGTGGGGATTGAGATTTTCATAGGCCCTTGGAACAAAACTCTACATTTATGTTACTAAACGGATATATTATCAAAATATTATATATATATAATTGCAGATTTCATTCTCATCATAAACATTTCTTTGTGAAGTGGACAGTCATTAACATAGAAACTCACAACTGCTTAAAAAGTTTAGAGAAGAAAGTTTATGGAGTATATAGCCATAAATATGATATCTACATATAATACTTATCTATAAGAGTCCTGGGAAACAATGTACAAAATGAGGCAGAAAGTTTGTTATATTGAGAGGTTGGAGATAACCAGAAATAAACAGCATCTTCTGAATATCACAGGACTACTACAATGTGAGTTTATGATAAAAGTTGCATTTGCATGCACAAGAACTGCACAAGATCAAGTCAGTCAGGAACAAGAAGAACCTCATGATTCCCCACTAATAGCTGAGATGATTTTAGAATTGATTACTGCTAAAGAAGGGAAGTCAGTTTCCTCTAACATTGTAGCCTTTGTTAGATTTTCTATGTTCCAGTGGATGGTCCAAAACTCATTTATATTTTGGAAGCATAATTCCATTAAGTACATTTTAAAAATACAGAAAGTACAAAAATATATCCAAGATTGACAAGAATATGACAAAGTGGGTCTAAGAAGAGTTAATATAAACAGTAGGAGGTAAATACTATCAAATACATTTAATATATTATGAAATTTTCAAATAATTAATAGAAAGTTTATATCTAAAATTATTCTACTTGAAGATAACATACCATTCATATAAAAAAATCAGAGGAAGCAAGGTAAAATTGAGCTGAAAGTTTTTTTCTTTACAGGTAGCTTTCACAGATTTAAAAGATTCAGGCAGTTAAGTGATAAAAAGCTTTCCTTGTTGTCCTAGGTAGAGTTACTATTTCTATGATGAAACAGAATGAGCAAAAGTAAGTTGAAAAAGAAAGGATTTATTTGGCATGCATTTCCATATATTAGTCTATCACTTAAAGCAGTCAAGACAAGTCCATAAATTGGGCTGGCATCTGAAGGCAGGAGCATACACAGAAGCTCTTTACTGACTTGTTTATCATGACTTAATCATTCTGCTTTCTTATGCAATCCAGGAACACCAGCCTAGGAGTGGTACCAGAAACAATAATCTGAGCCCTTCCTATCAATCACTGATTAAGAAAATGTCTTATAGCTCTATCTTTTAGAAACATTTTTGCAATTGAGATTCCCTCCTTTCTGATTACTCTCTTACTAGAGTCAGGTTGACAGAAACTAGTGAGCACAATGTTACTAACCAGTTTTGATCTCTACATCCAATATAAAAATCCTGATGATCAAGTTTCTCTACCTGCGCAATAGTGATACAACCATTGATGGAGATGGTTAAATAAAAATGCTGTAATTGGATTTGAGGTATGCTTCATTGCAGGGAACCTACACCTGATTCACAAGGTGATGAGTATGGTTAATGAAACATCTGGAAAGGTCCTAGGTCCGCATGCTGAACTTCATATTACTCCTTAATGAAATTTTCACAGCATCATACTGGCTTTTACAGATCTATTTTTTTAACCAATAAACAAATGCGTACTCCCAATGTTAATCACAAATTCTCCTTTTTCAGTGAACATCAGTAAATGTAGACTCATTACTACCCAAGATTCTGAGGAGTTACTGTTGAGAGCTCAACCCTAAACAAGAAATTTTATTATTTCTTCTAAAGCTCAGGCAACATTGTGAATAATTGGATGGCAAATATGTGTGAGTTAGAAGATAGGATGAAGAGCAGCAAAATGTCATCTTGTATACTCAAAAATTTTTTTTTCAATCATGAATTATCAAAACTTGTCATTGCTTGTATTGTATCCATTACACGATTGGCCTGTTAACCATCAGTAATAGAAAGAGAAGAGCTTGCAATTCCTTACCCCTTATGACTAAACTATTGGCTATTAATAGATTCTTTGAGAGTGTGATTCATGGTCTTTAGTTGCATACCTACAATTGAGACTATTTTGATCCAACACACATAACAAACCCAGTGTTGAACAGCTTAGGTTATACTCAGTGGACCAAAAACCAAAAAAATATAAATGTGAGAGAAAAAACCATATAGGCTAGAGAGGGGATAGAAAACGGGCTACAGAGATGAGAAATGGTGGAGGTTAGACTGTGAAACAATCAAAGAACAAATTTAATTAATAAAACAAAGAATTATGTGGGTTCACTGATTCAAATTGTTCATACATTCACATAGTAATGATCCAATCGTCTGCCAAAAGAATGATCATAACTCAAATCTGACCACAATACTTTCTTAGGATTATACTACCGTGGGACTCTTTGCCTCCTAGTTGGATGAGCGAGCACCACAGTTCTCCTAGTAGAAAGGAAAGAAGAGAGCTCACAGATGTTAAGAGACAGAGGTCTGATGATATGTTTGGAACACTTAGATATGCAGTGACTCATGCCACAGATGGTAGGCTCTTCATTTGAATGAAACAATCAATTCATTTCTTTCTCAAGACATTTGAATTGGAGTTCTGTCACCTGATCAAAAAAAGCTCATTATTGCTGTATTCATAAGCTATTTTGGATGAAATATATTCAAAGCAGTGTTCCAATATACGAAATGACATTAAACGGTAGGAAGGTTAGTGGAAAGAGATGAGCTTTTGGACACAAAGCATATGTTTAATTTCTACTTTTGCAGATTACCAGATGTGTGACTTTGAATATAGCCTATTCTATCTGAATATGAGCTAGAATATCCTCAAAAAGGAAGATAATATTCATTAAATTTGTTACCAAAAGTTGTTGTTCTAAATGTACATATTAAAACTACAAAGTCACTTCTCTAGACCAAATATACTAATTTTTTATATATTTAATAATCTTAACATATAACAGTATTATCAAATAGCTCTTCAGTGAATAAATGGGATAATCTGTTTACAATAAGTTTTTGCAAGCAGTGTAATATATATACAGATTAACTGTATATAGACACTCTTTCAAGGAGCTATTTTCATTTTGTAATGTTAGATATAAATTTGAAATATAATATTAATATAGTCTCAATTTCATAGACATTTTAAGACTCCCTTATGAAAGGAGATACTTTGATATAATATGCCAAATATACCATATTGAGTGATCAGCATAATTTTAAATTATATCAGAATACTTATTATTACTATACTTCCTTTTATTCATATTCTATATAGTTTCCCTGAATCAAAAATGCTATTCCACATTTTCTGTTTCTCATTTTCTTTCTCTTTGAGATTTCTGCTATACTAAATGAAGAAAACATATGTTTCAACATGAAGTACAGACATCTAAATTACATACCAGCCTGAAATTTTCTAAGAAAATCAAGAAAAACAATGAATTTAGATGAATTTCCTTAAAATGACAGAGCATTTTAAAAACAGAGCCATGTAAAAATTCACAGTGACTTCTAGCATAATATCCCACTATTACGTATTCTACATGTCCTCTGACAACTCAAATACTTCTTATCTTGCAGGTACATTCTTAAAGTTCAAATTTTGAATATCCTTGAGGACAAAAAGTAATTCAAGTTGTTAAATGCAAATGAAAGAGAAGAAAATATATTGTGTCCTTTGGACACAGGCTTATATATGAAATATTTACATAAAATAAAAGCATTTTATTATAAATGATAACTTAAGAGCATAAAAGACAAGGTATTAAAAAGTAAAACACACACACACACACACACAAAAAATGGGCCAGCGAGATCAGTACATAAGTCATCAGCCAACAAATATGACTATCTGAATTAGATCCCTAGGAGCAAAAAGATAGGAGGAGAGAATGTACACCTCTAGATATGTGAAATGTCACATATGCATACATACAAACACACACACACACACTCACACACACACATACACCCCCCCACACACATACAAACACATACAAAAACTGTAAAATAAACATATTTCTTAAAAAGAAATATAGCAAACTATAATGGAAATGGGCAAGTTATAGAAATATGCTATGTTGTTTGCAAAAGAACTACTACAGTAAGTTAGATCTGTTGATTTTCTAGGAAAATTTAATTGGATTTGTTTATTATTTTATTGATAAACAACATATAAAACACTAGTGCATTGTGTATATATATATGATATTTTCTACTTCATAGATGTCTAAAAATTGTTCTGATGATTATTAAGGTAACCAAAATTTTTAATGACCATTCTATGTCAGACATTGTTAAGTATTTTCCCATTTTCCAGGTAAACTTAAGAATGAGCTTCACAAATTATACAAAATATCTAAGAGACTATTTTGATATAAACATAGAAAATTAACATTAGAATATTTAGTGATGGAAACTGCTACATTTTAATTTCTACTAGCTTGTCTTTTGCTTTTGTTAGCTGTTAAGAATTGAACATATCTGGTTGTAATAAGATTCACAATGAAGGGCACTCTAATTTTAGCTTCTACAAATTTTTCTGAGCACTCATATTAACAAAGGTCATCTGAAAGCTTGCATATCAAAACTTGAAAATTATATATGACATGCCTAGTTGATATGAATTTGGAATACATGTATGTATACATGACTTAGATTCATTCATTTTAATTATTTGTTTTAATTATTTTAATTGCATGTATGTCTGTTTATAACATACCTGCCTGTTGTCCACAGAGGCCAGAACAGGTGTCAGATTCCTTTAATGGAAGTTTTAAATGTTTCTGATCCATCCTGTGAATTCTGGCAATTAAACCCAGATCTTCTTGTACAGTAGAACAGCCAGTGCTCTTAACTGATAAGCTATCACTTCAGACTCAGCATATAGTTATAATAAAATTTTTCGCTTTTCAATAATTTTAGTTCACAAACACCTTGAAAAGATTATGAAGAATCCATATATACTCTTTACTTAGTTATTCTTATCATCATTGATATGGCACTTTTGAAAAGTCTAAGCAATAATTTAAGCATGATTCTTATCTGTTCTTGTTCTAGCTCCTACATAATTGCCACAAAGATCTATTAAGTTTCTTAACAAGTTGGAAGCCTAAGCTGAGCTATTCTAATCCTCTAAGGATTCTAACAAACAGAATAATTTGCTAATCTCGTCTTGCCCTGGATCACTCTGGTCCAAGTGGGTCTACATATCTGCTCTCTTGTGGCAACCTCATGGTGAATCCTCCTGGTCTTTACATGTAGTCTCTCTACATGGATTCTCAATCTTCCTTCCTCATGGTCTTTCTCTTCCTTTTTTCTACCTGGGATCCTAGTTGAGATCATAAGACCAGATTTCCTATCCTCTTTGCACAGTCATAGACAGATCAGCTCTTTATTAACCAGTCAGAGATAAGGGAGCATTCTTTATAAAACATTGAAACATTGATACAGTAGATGATTTAATAATCATGACAATGCTAATGTCTATACTGAAACTAGATCTCTGGACACAGAAATCAGCATCTGAATATACAGTACACAAGACCAACCCCCAACAGAAAATAATACCAAATAATCAAGGATTGTTACAAATAACTAAACTCCAGATTTAACTTGAATTTTGTCATTTTCTCTATCAATGGCATATGTCTAATTACAGCATCATATGAAATTTGACTACTTGACAGAGTGGTTTTTTTAATATCCTGCTTTATGGTCATGAAGTTTAATGAGTTTCTCAAACTCTGAAGACAATTAAATCTTATATTTTCATTTATTTTCTTACTAATAAATTGCAGGAATTTATCAAAACACAGTCCTTCTGATATACCCCCAATTCTTATTAGTAGAGTTTATGTTGCAGATTGAATCAGTTGAGGCTGGACACACTTCAGTCACTTAGTTTTGTATTTTGATTAATTGTTGCTCTATGAAATGGTCTGTAATTGGTGCTACTATTTGAAGGGTAACAGCTACAAGTAACTGAATGTATGAAGACAAGTATTTAGAATGCAATAGAAATACTTGCTGTCCTAGTTAGGGTTTCACTATTGTAAACAGAAATCATGACTAAGGCAACTCTTATAAGGATGACATTTAATTGGGGCTACCTTACAAGCTCAATGGTTCAGTCTATTATAATCAATAAGGAGCATGGCAGCAACCAGGCAGGCATGGTGCAGGAGGAGCTGAGATTTCTGCACATTCCTCTGAAGGCTGATACTGGCTTCTAGGCAGCTAAAATGGGGTTCTTAAAGCCCACACCCACAGTGACACACCTACTAGAACAGGGCCATACCTTCTAACTGTCCCACTCCCTGGGACTGAGCAAATGCAAACCATCACACTTGTTTAGGAAAGTTATAGAATGTTCGATCCCAAAGGCCCACATGATGGGGTAAAACTAAAAATTGCAGTAGGGTAATTTGAATCTAGCTTTGACAAATGCATGTAACATTTAAGTACCTCCCCAAAATAAAATGAAATACAATTTAAATTAACATAGTAATTTTAGTTTAAAACTCAGTGAGGAAATTATTACTTCAAACATCTCAATGGAATATGCAATAAATTAAATGAACATACACAAAGCTAAAAGAAAAAGAATACAAAGTATATTGCAGGCTCAACCTAAGCACTATAAAAATAGACTGAATAGATTACTGGTAGTCAAAGTAGATGTTCCAGAGATACAGGATATTTTGAAATAATAAAAAGATCACTTTTATCAAGGAAAATTATAAAAAAAAAATTATACACAAATTAGGTATTAAAACAATTGAAAAATTCATATTCAAAAAGTATTTATGTTCTATACTGGGGTTTTAACACACATACTTCAATAATAGAAAATTTCAAAAAATATTGAAAAATATCATTTAGAGAAGTTCACATATTTATATGAACTACCTCTAAACACTTCAAGACTATTGTACTACATAGATGACTTAGTGCTTGAATTACCTACTAGTCTGTGGAGGACAAGGATTTCTTTCCTAGTACCCATGTTGGGTGGCTCACAGCCTCTTGTAATTCCACTTCAAGGGGATCTGATACTCTCTTTTGTCTTTTATATCTCTGAATTCATGTGCGCAATCATGTGCATAATCTTTTAATTATGTACACATATATACATATTAAAAGTAAAAAACACTATTTAAGACTGTATTCATATTTTATTTGATATTTCAATTCTTATCTGACAAAAAGCACACATGTATATGTAGATGAGAAGATTAAAATAAAGATTGATAAATGTAAAATGACTGACATCTTACTGAGTATATTATGAAATACAAGAAATTAATTGAATAGTTAAAAAGATTTCTAGGTAATTAAAGTAGTGCTGGGGGTGTACCTAAGTAGTACAATACTTGTCCACTATTCATGAGGCCTTAAGGTTCATCAACAGCACCTTAAATATTAAAAAAATAAAATCATGGAAGCCACATAATCCATACTCATAATTTGAAATAGTAACAAGGTAATTAAATATCTACAAACAACATCAGAAAGCTTTCAAGCTAAATGAGAGTGTTTAGAATAGACAAGGCCTGACACTATTACTGATGCTACTATGTGTTTTAAAGCAAGGGCCCACCATGACTGCCCTCTGAAAGGCCTAACAAGCGGCTGAAACAGTCAGATGCAGATATTTACACCCAATTAATGGATAGAAGCTGGTGACCCCTATGGTTCAATTAGGGAAGAGCTGGGAGGAGCTAAGGAGGTGGGTGACTTTATAGCAAGACCAGCACTCTATTGTTTTGCTTTGTTTTTTGTCTTTTGTTTTTATTTGGATATTTATTTTATACACATTTCAAATGTTTACTTTTTGGAACCCCCTATTTCATTCCCCCTCTCCCTGCCTCAATGAGGGTGCTCCCCCACCCATCCAGGCACTCCTGTCTTCTCTCCATAGCATTCCCCTACACTGGGGCATCAAACACCCTCAGGACCAAGGACCTCTCCTCCCACTGAAGGCCAACAAGGCTCTCCTATGCCACATATGTGGCCAGCACCATGGGCCCCTCTTCTCCATGTGTATTCTTTGGTTGGTGGTCCAGTCTCCGGGAGCTCTGGAGGGTCTGGCCAGTTGACACTGTTGCTCCCTCCTTGGGTCTGCAAAACCTCTCAGCTCTTTCAGTCCCTTCTCCAACTCCTCCATCCAGGACCCCATGCTCAGTCCAATGGTTGGCTGCAAGCATCCACCTCTGTATTTGTCAGTTTCTGCCTGAGCCTCTCTGGAGACAGCTTATCATACTTCTATCAGCAAACACATCCCATTGTCCACAATAATGTCTAGGTTTGGTGACTATATATAGGATATATTCCCAGGTGAGGCAGACTCTGGATGACCTTTTGTTGAGTCCCTCCTTCAAACTTTTTCTCAATATTTCCATCTGTGAGTATTTTGTTCTCCATCAAGAAACACTGTAGCATTCACATATTGGTCTTCCTTCTTCATAGGCTTCATATGGTCTGTGAATTGAATCTTGGGTATTCTGAACTTTTGGGCTAATATCCACATATCATTGAGTACATCCCATGTTTGTTCTTTTATGATTGAGTTACCTCACTCAGGATGATATTTTCAAGTTGCTTCCATTTGTCTGCGAATTTCAGAAAGTCATTGTTTTTAATAGCTGAGTAGTATTCCATTGTGTAAATGTATCACATTTTCTGTATCCATTCCTCTGTTGAGGGACGTCTGGGTTGTTTCTAGCTTCTGGATGTTCTAAATATGGCTGCTATAAAGATAGTAGAGAATGTGTCTTTATTACATGTTGGAACGTCTTTGGGACACATGCCTATGAGTGGTATAGCTGGGCCCTCATGTAGTACTATGTGCAATTTTTTGAGGATCTGCCAAACTGATTTCCAGAGTGGTTTTTACCAGCTTGCAATGGAGGAGTGTTCCTCTTTTTACACATCCTTGCCAGCATCTGCTAGCACCTGAGTTTTTGACCTTAGACATTCTGACTGGTGTGAGGTGGAATCTCAGGGTTATTTTGATTTGCATTTCCCTGGTGACTAAGGATGTTGAACATTTCTTTAGGTGCTTCTCAGCCCTTTGAGTTTCCTCACTTGAGAATTCTCTCTTTAGCTCTGTTCCTCAGTTTTAATTGGGTTATTTGTTTCTCTGTAGTCTAACTTCTTGAATTCTTCATATATATTGGATATTTGCCCTCTATTGGATGTAGGATTGGTAAAGATCTTTTCCCAATCTCTTGGTTGCTGTTTTGACCTGTTGAGAGTGTCCTTTGCCTTACAGAAGCATTGCAATTTTATATGGTCCCATTTGTCGATTCCTGATCTTAGAGCACAAGCCATTTGTGTTCTGTTTGGGAACTTTACCCCTGTGCCCATGTGTTAGAGACTTTTCCCCACTTTCTCTTCTATTAGATTCAGTGTATCTGGTTTTATGTGGAGGTCCTTGATCAACTTGGACTTGAGCTTTTTACAGGGAGATTGGAATAGCTCAATTTGCATTCTTCTTCATGTAGACCTTCTGTTGACTCAGCACCATTTGTTGAAAATGATGTCTTTTTTCCACTGGATGGTTTTAGTTCCTTTGTCAAAGATAAAGTAACCTTAGGTGTGTGGGTTCATTTCTGGGTTTTCAATTCTCTGCCATTGATCTATCTGCCTGTCTCTGTACCAATACCATATAGATTTTATCACTACTGCTTTGTAGTACTGCTTGAGCTCAGGGATTCTGATTCCTCCAGAAGTCCTTTTATTGTTGAGAATATTTTTTTCTATCCTGGGTTTTTTGTTATTCCAAATGAATTGGAAAATTGCTCTTTCTAAGTCTGTGAAGAATTGAGTTGAAATTTTGATGGGGATTGCATTGAATCTGTAGATTGCTTTCAGCAGGATGGCCATTTTTTACTGTATTAATCCTGCCAAATCATGAGCATGGTAGATCTTTCCTTCTTCTGAGGTCTTCTTCGATTTCTTTTTTCAGAGACTTGAAGTTCTTGTCATACAGGTCTTTCACTTGTTTGATTAGAGTCACATCAAGATACTTTATATTGTGTGTGACTATTGTGAAAGGTGTCATTTCTCTAATTTCTTTTTCATCATGCTTATCCTTTGAAGGCAACTGGTTTATTTGAGTAAATTTTATATCCATCTACTTTGCTGAAGTTGTTTATTAGCTTTAGGTGTTCTCTGGTAGAATTTTTGGGTCATGTGAGTATTTGATCTTATCATCTGTAAATAGTGATATTTTGAGTTCTTCCTTTCCAATTTGTATCACTTTGACCTCCTTTTGTTGTCTAATTGCTCTAGATAGAACTTCAAGTACAATACTGAGTAGATAGGGAGAGAGAGGGCAGCCTTGTCTAGTCCCTGATTTTAGTGTGATTGCTTCAAGTTTGTCTCCATTTAGTTTGATGTTATCTACTTGTTTGCTGTATATTGCTTTTACTGTGTTTAGGTATGTGTCTTGAATTCCTGGTCATTTCAAGTCTTTTATCATGAAGGGATATTGAAAGACCAGCAGTCTTATTTATCCTGGACCTCAGTGATCTCTCAAACACTCAGCCACCAACCAGACAACCTACTCCAGCTGAAATGAGGCCCCCAAAACATAGGGAATAGAGGAATACCAATTCTGGGCTCAGTCAGAGAAGATGCAAGTAACCCTTAAGACACTTGAGGCCTCTGCAATAATGTTCTTTTATTTCAATCTCCAGCCAGTATTTCTGGATAGGAAGATAACAGTGCTGTGAAAAAGTTAATTCCTTTATTTGTAGCAAATAAGGTAGTTATTTAAATCTTTATTTTTATTTCATGAATCCATTGTTATATTGAACATATGTATGGCTAATGGAGATTTTAAAGTTGATATTATCACTTTTTAGGAAAATAAAATGTGGTGAGTTTACCCAAAAAAACCACAAAATATCAGATACACACATACTAAAAGAAATAAATTCTCTTCAGCATAACAGATAATTGTGTCTTGTTTTCATGAAGTACTAAATATTAATAGTGGAATTGAATGTGCTTATTTTTTCTAAAGCATGACTTAAAGAAGTGAGATCTCTCCACCACCTGGTTTTGATGTAAATGACCCTGTTTCAAAGATCATACTACAGGGAAAAACTGCTTGATGGAATTTTGTGTGGTTTTGTATGTGTAATATTTGGATGTAACACATCTGTTACCATAATCATTTATCTACAATGAAGAAATTAGATACATATTTTTCAAACAATTAAGAAAAGAAGATATATTGGCCTATTGGCCCTAGCTGCATAAATCACAGTAATTTATCTTGCTTTATTTAATGACATTCTAGGTCTACTGATGATAGTTATATTCATGGAGACTATAATAACAGGAAGATTATTTCTTTCTTTTATATTTTTCTATTTTCTCTCCATTTTCAGGTAAGAGAGAGTATAAAAGGAGAATTGGAAATTTATGCACTGAGCAGAGATTTTAGGAATATAAACTATATTATTAAAATAGAAAAAATGTATTTAGCTTAATAGAAGATTGGTGATGTTTAATATATTATGTTGATATGCCATAGAGTTTTGAAAGAGAAAAAAATCCATTTATCCTTATTAACAGCAACTTTTAGAGTTTCAACACAGTTTTCATATAAACTATAGTAATTTTACAAATGTTTCATTAAAATTTAGCTAAAATATACATGGAGTCAGAATTTTTCCTTTGTCAATTTTTATGATTTTGTCATGTAATAATTTATGTATATTCAACTGGTGAGTGTTTTGTATAAATATTATTTTAGAGTAATACATTAATAGATGTACTGAATGGTTGCATATAATTTTCAATTTTACTTAGGAAAAGGCTCAGAAATATTTCTATTTATTAACACATTAATTGGTTCCAAGTTTGGACAATGACAAAAACCATTGAATGAAATCAATAAATGAAACATTTATTTATTTTATTAGATATAACACTACATTGTTTAAAAATCTTCTCCATAGAGAACAGAATATTTAGTTTAAAAAATATAGAAGTAAAAACTTTATAAAACATATTTTATAATTATGATTATTTTATTCACTTTCTAAACATTGTAAAAGGAGCATATTTCCAAGACCAAAACTCATGTTATCATTTCTAATTTATTTCCAATCATTGTCCATAAAAATATATTGAATCTAGCTTTTATTTTTCCTAAATATTTTTTTGTTAAACTGAAATTAAATTTCATATAGTAAAAGGAGGTAACAGATTTCTTTTATAATGGCCCTATGCATCTTAAAGAGGTTGTTAAGAATTTGGCAACTTTGGAATCATGAAAAATGACTACTTAAAGGGGAATGTGACATAGCAGAAAAGTTTAACCTTGACTTTATTTTTGTTTGTTTGTTTGGTTTTTATGTATTCTTCTCTCACATATTACATCCAGACTACAGTTTTACCTCTTTCCTTTCCCCTAGTATTCCCCCAACCCTCTTTTCCCCCTGGATACACTTCTTGTTCATCTCCCCTTACAAACAGAAGGCTGTCCAAGGACATCATCTAATATGAGTCAACAATCTACAATAAAACCAGGTATATATTCTTAATTCAAGGCTGGATGAAGCAACACAGTAGTAAAAAAAGGGTTCCAGAGACAGGAAAAGAGTCAGAGACAGGACCTGATACCACTTTTTGGAATCCCAGAAAGATACTGAGCTACACAACTATAACATATAGGGAGAGGACCTAGGTTAGACCTATACAGACTCCAAGATCTCTGTGAGTTCACTTGAGTTCTAGGGACTTGAGAATCATGAGTAATATATGGATAATAAAGAATGTCTGTTCACTCTGTAATAAAAATTCAATCTACAAAGAGTATTCTTTTGACAAATAGCCAGTGAGTATGTACCAATCCCAGTCATTTTTATAAGATAAAGGCTACAGAAAGATAATTAATAAATGAACTTCATTTTTCTGAAATTTATTTTCTAGTAGGAAGGACTTGCAATAAAAGATCAATAAAATATATTTTATTTCAGATAATAGTGAAATATTTTAAGACTTTTTTTGCACTCTTCATTATTTTATAGGCCAGTTAGAAATTTTTGAATAAAAGAATGATGTAAAATTGATAATTTTAACAAGATTTTCTTGGTTCTTATATTTGGAATACATTAAATTACAGTGGTAGAGTACTAACAATCTAGTTAATTAATTATATTAAAATAAATATTAATCTAAGTTGTAAAAAACAGTGAATAAAAACTAAATAAATCTTGTATAATACTCTCTAGGATTGTAAGAGGAGAAAAACAAGGATTGTATCAATTTGGGAGGGGGAAGCTGAGAAACCTAAAGCTAGGGGTCAAAAATATTGACTTTTTTGTCACTTAAAATATTTTAAAATTATAATTTTATACAATGCACTGTAGTCATTTTCAGTCCCTCCCCCCACTGAGTTCTTTTATCCCTGTCTCATTTCCTTAGACTCTTTTCTAGTAAAGAAAAGGTCCACCTCTTACTCTGGGGTGCATCCTTTCTTGTCTTTATCTTCTGACATTTTTAAGTATTGTTCTAGTGGTCACAGCTTCAGTGTGTTTGTGATTGCAACAGCCATATCATATCTATAAAACAGAGCCCCAGCACACCCTTCTATCATTTGGATCCAACATTTTTTTCCAACTCCTTTTACAGGATGTTCCATGGTCTTCAAATCAAGGCATAGAGATGAAATAATCTATGAGCACAAACATATATATTTATAAGATATTATTACTATATATCCATTTGGCAAACTACCATTTCCCCATGAGGCTGAGAATTTTCTGGTTGTGGACTTCTCACCAGTTCTACTATGTACTTCTACATATGGAGTAGATCTCAAATCTAATCAGAAAGTTTTTTCACCAACAGAACATCCATTCAACCATTGTACCAGTTTGCGTGCTTTCCAAGGCAGTTCAATACTATAATATAATGTGAATACTGCTGTGTAATCATAGATAGTTTTCCTGCATAAACACCTTACATAACATTTTTCATCATTTTGATTACAAGGATTCAGGTTCGAAGTTGCCAGTTTAGAACTCAACTGGTTTGTTTGTATGGTTTGTCTAGTCTGAATGATATGTTCAGTAATAGAATACTACAACTTATTTCTACTGGGTATCCAAAAACACTGGCAATGACCTATATTGTTTGTAGAGTTCCCTGAACCAACTACACACAGGAAATTATCTCAGGAGGATTTTGATAGTGCTTCTATTAAAGCTATTATTTGTTTATTTAGAACAGTACCCACATATTTAGTATTATTATAAGGTAATAGGCTTCTAATTGGAAAATATATATGTGTTAATGTTTGTTGACCCTCCAATACCTCATAAACCCCTACCTCATCCTCATGTAAAACCAGTCCTCTCTTAGTATTGCTCCCTTTCACTTCAATATTACATGTAATTCACTGGTACCCTTCAAACATCTTCTTTTCCCACTTCTCATGACTTATTTCCCTCTATCTAGCCTCTACTGACATGAAAAGTGTTCAGAGAAAACTGGAAGCTTCCAGTTTAGAAAGAAAAAAAGAAGAATTTATTTTTTGGTTTGCTAAGTTTTTGACATTGGTGTGATAGATATCCACACATGTTTATTATACAAGGATGTAGATATATTAATCTTAGGTGCCTGACAATGTTCAGAAATTTAATCTGTAACATGAAAACATCACCAACGTTGTAATTGTGACAGGAAAGATGATGAAAAACATCACTGATGATGAAAAAAGTAAGTCAATTATACAAAGATAAATGCAGGAGATTATGGTTTAAATTTTAGAAGCTAAATGAAGAAAATGCATGAAAAAGAAAGGAATACTGTTAAATAATGCCTGAATGTTAATCAGTGAATTTCCCAATGCCAAAAGTTATTATTTAACTTCATAAATATACTTGGAGTTGTGTGATAGAAGCAAACACTGCTGAAAATATATTGAATAGGCATTGATGGAAAAAATCTAAATACAGTTAATTTTAACATATATTTTATAGTTTAAAAAATAGAGAACATGGGATAATAAAGCAAAAAATAAAAAGAAATAACAATGACTTAGTCATAGGAGCATAGCATCTAGTTTTTAAAAGTAAGATGTTGAAAATATATGGGAAAATTGGGTGTAGAAATTTGCTTACACAGGAAGCAGTGAGGCGTTAATATCATCGTTAAAAATTATCTTAAAATAAAGCAGAACCACATCTCAAATGAAAGATAACAAGAGAAGGCTGCAGGTAGCTATGTGGGAACAATAGTAACAAAATATTTTTACTTCAGATCATTGTTTGATTTGTTTTTAAAAATAAATAACTTGACTATCAGCTCACAATGAGGCTAGTGTTAGCTGTTGGATTTTATCTATTATTGTGGGATTTTTATGGTTTAAGGTTTTTTGTAAGCATACGTTAGTTATGCATAATGAGTTTCATTTTGAAATTTTCATACATGTGCAACATACATTTTAATCATGTTCATCCTCTCTTTTATCTTTGTAATACAGATTCTTTATTCTTGGTTTACACTGCTCCCTGGAGTATTTTGAGTGTGTGATATAGTCAGTAATAGGGTCTTATTGTCCAGTCCAGTTAGTAGACATTTTCAACTCTTATATTCATTAGCTATTTGCTTCCATTTTTCCATTTTTAGGCTTCTGAAGATTGTCTTGTGGTTGACAATTTCAATGTTATTCACTCTTTTTTGACTTCTTATTACTTATTAACAGTAATCTACTAGTAAAATTAAATATATGCTACTGGTCACTTTAAGAACATTTGTTTAAATAATAAATTATACAAAAGATAAATTTCTACTATTAAATATGAGGAAATAGGTCAATAGCTTTACTAGCAATTTGTCACTTGGATGTATGTGCATTGTGCTAAAGGGGATTTTCTCATTTTCTTACTGTTGCCTGTAATTTGTTCAATAACATTTTCATCACCGGTATTTAATGCGGTATATAGGCTCTCTATAATCACTAATGATTTACAGATCTTTTCCCCCAAGCAATATAGAATTTCACAATTAATATTGCTTATTTAAAACATACAAATTGCCAATTGTTTTATCCACACATATACTGTGAATTTACCATCGAAAAGGCTTGCATTGCTGTATCTTCCATAGAACCTACACCCCATAGCAATTGCATTATAATAGTATGGTGAAGTCAATGAAAGAATAAGTGACAAATTAAGTAATATAGCAAATATATAAATATCTTTAATGTTCATACATTGTTATGAAGGAAAACTTATAAGATGAGACTGGATGTAAGCATGGTAGAATAGAAGTTTAACAAAGATCAATGCATTGTGTTATTTCAAAATAACCAGAAGAAAGAATCTGAAATATTCTAATTTGTAATAAATGGTGAAATTGAACTTGGTAGAAATGCTAATCTGTGTGATTTGACTGTTATGCAATGTATACCTAAATAGCAACTTCACATTTTATTCATCAATATGTGAAACTATTATATGTCAATCAAAATTTTGATTGATTAGCTTCATAAAATGTGATTTGAAAATGCTATTCAGTTAGGCAGACTTGAAAGGTCTTTTCAACATATTAATTTTTTTAGACTAATTTATAAAATTAAATATTAGTGGCAATATTTATAGGCAGAGTGTTCAAGTACATAGCCTCAAGTTCAAAGTCCTAAGAAGGGATCATAGTAGCATGTTAAAGAGAGTGAAAATCAGTTATATGACTGCAGCATACTGAACATGAAGGCAATTATTTAAAAGACATTGTGAAGGATGATACATAGACTATGCTATATTGGCTGTTTAAGTCATATTAAGGAAATTATAATACTAATTTCAGTGTAATAAGGCATGCATCATTTAGATCTGTCTTACAGTGAGACAACATGATGAAAAGAAAACATGTCAACTAATTTAATAAAAGGGTATAGCGATACAGATATAATACGGTGGTGTTTTGCATTAGATTTGGATGACACAATGTAGGAGTGTTACTTATTGATGTGTTTATAAAAATGATAAAGATATATAAATGTTCCACAGAGGTGTGTGATGAGGTGTTGGGAAAGGGTGTGCCTCAGCAGGCCCATGCCAAGGCATCCCTTCCCCCTGAGGGACCAGCCAAACCACAGTACAGTATAGAATAGAGTTTATTCAGGGCATGGGGAGGGGATCTAAGAGGGTAGTAGAGGCAGAGAAAGGCAGAGAGAGGGAGAGAGTAGAGAAGTAGAGTCCAGCCATGACCTTGTAGAGAGAGCAGCAGGGGAGAGTATGGAGAGAGTGGGGGAAAGAGAGTAAGAGATCAAGAGAGACAAGAGAAGCAAGAGAGAGAGAGGAGGGGGCAAGCAGCCCCTTTTATAATGGGTCAGGCCCACCTGGCTGTTGCAAGGTAACTGTGGGTTAGAGTTTAGACAGAATGGTAACATTCTCCAGTTTTGGTTTAATTAAACAAGCAAAAAATAGAAAGAGGCAATGGCAAAGCAGGAATAGGGTCTTCATAATATCCGACTGCTTCATGCTGGCACTGGTGGCAATGTGTCTCTGGGGAATCTAGAAGAATGGGTGTGGGGTATGTTTGTTTAGTCGTAGGAAAGCTGGCTGTTTCTTTGCTGTCCATGGTCTGTGGAGCTGTCTGAGGATTGGTCAAAAGGAACAGGTCCAGTAGAAGTGTCTGTGTCTGATTGGAGAACCTGAAGGTTGCTTCTCTGGAGCTGTCCTGGGTGTAGTAAGTGCTTGGACTTGTCAAGATGTTGAAAAACATTATTATAGGTAGAGAAATAAGGTTAAATATATTTGGGATAAAGAAAAAAATATTCTTAAGATGTCTATTTTAAACCCAGAGGAATCCTATCCTTTAGAATAGGTAGTAAGTAGGACCTTTGGGCAGATGTACTTATCTGGATGGAGTCTATTGGGTCCATGAGAGGCTGATATGAGTGGATTTTCTGTAGCTTATAAGTTTATAAAAAGATAACAATATGAGTTAACAACATAAACAGTCTTTAAGATGAGCCTTTTGTGGAGCAGAAGGGACAAGATTAAAATGTTGAATAAGTTGGATCATGTAGTGGAATGTTTTATTAGAGTTAGGCAAATTATAGGAACTCAGATAATATTAGGGCAGTGGTATAGCAAGAAGAGGACATAGGACGCATTTGATTAATAGAAACTGAGCTTAGGTAAGGAGATAACAGATTACATCTGTGAAAGCTTAGCTGTCAATGCAGTCAGAAGTCTGAGAAAGAGTAAATAATAATCTAGCAGTTATATTATTTTAAAAATGGCAGAGTCCACTAGTCAATAGTTCCCTGGTCTCCATGGCAACTTTGACAGAGTCAGTCTGGCTTTCAAGCGCAGAAGACGCAGGGTTTTTTCTCTGTGGAATGGATACACATGACATGAGAAGAGTCTTAGCTTTCCTAGGTTTAGCCAAACCCCTTGACCCAAGGTATCTGGTTTTGTCCACTGCATTTTCAGTGATTGTCATCACAATCTAGGCAGTATCCTGTACCTGTGTTCATATCTTCTGAGACCATCTACCATTCTGGGCCAACTGTCAAGAACTTTGGGAATTCTGTCTTCCATAAATTTAAGAATTAACAAACTTCTGACAGGACTGAGAGTGATATAGATTGGTTATAACTGAATAAAAATTAATAGCAGTAGCAAAGAGACATATGGCTAGGACCAGAATAAGAAAGCTGGCAGCAATGGCATAGAAGGAGAGGGAGAAAGGGAGAAAGTTCCTTGTGTGTGCTGGAAGGTGGAAAGGCAATCAAGGACTGGTGGAGCACAAGCCTGCTGAGGGAGCTGAGCAAGACAGACACAAAGCAAAGAGTGAGGGGGTGGGGCAGTAGAGTCTCTGGCAGGGAGCAGAGACAGAGGTGGTTCACATGTGCAGGAGCTTCTCCGACAAGACAAAAGCTGTTTTAGGGGAAAATAGGGGTTAAACAGGACCAAAGTTGCTTGTTTCGAGGCTGTGAGCTTTGGCAGGGAGGGGGGAAGACCGGTAGGTGGTCAAACATGCATGAGAAAGCAAATCTAAGGGAGGGTCCTCCAGCAGGACACAAGGGGCATGGCGAGACCCACCTTTCCCACTGAGAACCAAGAGCAGAGCATAGGAGCAGAAGGGGAAGGGTGGCAAGTAGGGTGCCCTGCAGGGGGCATGGCCAGACCTGCTTCTCTGGCAAACTAGCTGAACCAGTGGCTGCAGCAAGCCACAAATGAGAAGAGGGGAGGGAAGTCTGCACTATGGGTCCTTAGAGAGAAAGTCCCAGTTTAGCAGAGATGGAGAGAGATTGTTTTAGACCAAGACATCATGACCCCTGGTGAGAGAATAGGATTATTGACTGCCCATACCAGCATCCTGAGGGCATCAATAACTCGAGAGACATTTTAGCACAGACCAGATTGCCAGGTCATCACGTGTGAGCCCGGGGGCTAATGCTCAGAGCTGGTGCTCTTGAGCCAGAGACCAGTTAGTTCACCTGGGCCCAGGATTCTCTGGGGCATCGAGAAAGAAACAGTCTCCAAGGAAAGGAAATCTCAACCAAGGGAAAAATCCAAAAACGAGTGTTAGTGAAAGACTGAATGTCTCCCATCCTCAAGGACTACACAGGGTAGCTCCCCGAGCTCAAGAACTCTCCCCTGAGTCCATGCAGATGGTTACTCTGACCAGTGGTGGATGGGGACTTACCAGTTCTTCTGAGCTAGGGAGCTTGGATCTCTCATGATGGCTTAGGTGGGATGCACACCTGCAGAGTTTCTAATCTGAGTCACGGCACAAAAGAAGTGTTTATAAAAAGATAAAAAGATATATGTTCTATGGGGTATGGTGAGGCAGGTGTGGGTGAAGGGTGTGTCTCAGATGGCCCAAGCTAAGGCATCCCTTCCTCCCCTGAGGGACCAGCCACACCATGGTATAGTATAGAATAGAGTTTATTCAGGGCAAGGGGAGGAGAACTAAGAGAGTAGTAGAGGCAAAGAAAGGCAGTGAGAAGGAGAGAGTAGAGAAGTAGAGGAGTGGAGGCAGGCCATAAGCAAGTGGAGAGAGGGGGGAAGGGAATGGGAAGAGAGGGGACCAGAGGGGAAGAGAGCAAGAGCAAGAGGAGCAAGAGAAGCAAGAGTAAGAGAGAGAAGAGGGGACAAGCATCCCATTTTATAGTGGGCCAGGACCACCTGGCTGTTGCCAGGCAACTGTGGGGAGAAGCATACCTGGCTATTGCCAGGTAACTGTGAGGTGGAGTTTAGACAGAATGCTAACACTTATAATATTCATATAGTATAAAATGGACTACAAAAGGAATGGTTACTTCAGGAATAAATGCATTAGTTTTGTTATAAGATGGTGATTCAATTATCTGATCTGCTGGATTTTGGAATATTGTTAGCATTAAGAAAATAAAGAGTTAATAATAAATTTAACCATTTAAAACATGGTTACTTATCATATGTTCGTATTCTCATTTAATTTTTATTTTTTTGTGGTACAATAGTATCATTGCATATTGGTAGCATTCCTTTGGTATATTTTGATGCATACAAGCTGTATACATTGAATACATCCAGCCTCCCTTTATCTATTTTTCTTAAAATTATCGATTATTAGGAACCTTTATTTTATATCCTGGCCAATATTTGTTTTAATTTCCACATATAGGAAAAACCATGTGGTGTTTGTCTTTCTGTGTATTTATCCTGTAACTGAAAATAATGACCTCTGGACATGTGTATTTTCCTGAAAATAACAAGTAGTCCAATTAAACTGTGTGAATGCCTTGTGTGAGCAGTGTTTCAAAGGGAAAAAAATGAAAGCAGCCAACAAATACATGGAGAAAAATCACTCAATATTATTGTTCATCAGAGAAACAGGAATAAACTCTACAAGGATTTATCACCTTATATTTCTTATAGTATTATCAATACATGAATAAAATTAAGATTTAAAAAAAAACCATGAAATAAAAAGTTGCAAAAGATATAGATAAGTACATGAAAATGGAACAAAACAAAGGAATGAAGTGTGTGGTTATTTGCATGTGTACTAGGATTGTGTCTGGAGCCTCTAGCCTTTAAAAAGTATGTCCAAACAATAAAATTTAACTGGAACTCAAAAGTGCTTGTTTTAACAAAGTACTACAATATTTAAGCTTAAAGATCAATTTAGAGATAAAAATTTTGGACAACATTCACAAATCTCAAAATTCACACACACACACACATATGTATATATATGAGAGAGTAAATATATAGCACATGATACTTAGAGATCAATTAGAATAGAATATCAGGTCTAAAGTATAAAGTATACCACACCATTTCGAGGTTTTATCCAAGAGCAAGATTGGAAAAATGTAACTCTCAGTGATAAACAACAGAAAACAGTGTTTGCTTTCTTTTTTGTTTTGTTTTTATTTGTTTGTTTTCTATTGTTTTAGAATAAAATTTCGCCAAAATAACAGAAAAGTTTAGTGTGAAAAAAATTTGTTAAGATAAAATCTTCTGATATTATGCAAGATAATTCGCTAGTGACACTAATGAAATGTGAGCATTTGGAGACTTTGACACATGAATTTTATAGGAACATAGCCTTATTGTATTATTGAAAAGTAGGAATGTGCAGGGGGAAAGATATTGAACACGTAAAATATGTCAAAATCATTTTTTCAGTGAATAGAAGAAATACTGGACATAGAATACATTTTGGGAAAGGATCATAATATGATATTAAAACATATGGAAGAAAATAAATTCTAAGGTAACAAAATTCCATATGTGGATGCTTGAGAAATGGAATAATGATCCAGAGTACTTGCAGTTCTTACAGAAGGTTGAAATTCACTTTCCTAGAGCCCACACTGTGTCTCAAAACCACCAATTTCAGTACCAAAGAACCTGATAGCCTCTTCTGTAATCCAATGGTACACACACTGTTTTCTCATACTCACACACAGATGTACGTATGCACATAATAAAAATATAAATATTTAAATATCAATTGCTAATATATTTGAAGGAGCTGATAAATGCAAATAAACTAGTAAGGGATAAATAAATTAATTAATTTTGGAGAATCTATGAAGGCATTTATTACTACTCATAGAGAAACAGAAAATGAAAGCAGCCTTCAGAATAAGAATCCTTTATTATATCATCTGGTTTTGGATTTGTTTATCATTAAAATTTTATTTCTTTTGCTATAATGTTTAGTGTAAACATGAGCCTTTGAAGCTAGTTTCCATGTTTTTGTTTTGTTTTGTTTTTGTTCATGACAAGATAATCAGTCATGAAAGCTGAAACCTGTTTAAACTTATTGGATTTTCTAGATGATGTCTATTTATGTTTCTTATATTAGTGGACTTTTTTTATTTAAATACTATAAAAATCATTTGGTGTTCCTCTGTTGCTCATTTCAGAGACTGTACTAGAAATTTCTGATTAAAGGCTACTATGTGTTTTACATAACACTTCATATATGTGCCTAGTAAGTAATTATTTTGTCTTTACCTCTATGTATATCTCATAAAGAATATAGTAAGATAATTATAAATTCACAAAGAAAACCTGATAAATATTACTGTCTATGGAAAATCATGACTGATTCACATGCCTGTACAAATTGTATAACTAGAAGCATTTCTTTAGAATTGTGTATCTTTTAACAAAAATTCAGGGTAATAGTAACAGCAGATGATACATTGAGTAATACTTAATAGTTTCTTTTGTTGAAACTTCAGAATGGAATTTGTCACCTGAGTGTGTCAGTTAAAAATTATTTTCTTAAACAGAAACCAGAGGAATTAGAGATCAAATCTACTCTAGTCCTGTATTATAAAAAACAAAACAGAAGTGAAATTGTGTAAAAAACTTCTTACCTTCAATGATTCTTGATTGATCTCATTTAAAGAGGACTGTTTATGTTAGTATATTTGTTATTTGATTTTATATTCTCATAGAATTCATTTAATTTTGTTTATGTAAAACATCTACTAGGATTTGATGGCCTTTATCCCTAAAGTACTTTTCTAAGTATACATTCTGGAACTTTAGGTGGTTAATATTATAGAATAAATGAGAGAAAATTTTTTTCATACTTTATTTACATTTTAAATGTTTCCCCCTTTACAGATCTCCCCTTTGGAACCTCTCTATTCCCTCCCCCTCCCCTGCCACTGTGGGGGTATTCCCCCACCCACCCACCCACCCGCTCTCATCTTCCCTCCTTGGCATTCTCCTATACTGGGGGATCTAACACCCTCAGGCCCAAGGGCCTCTACTCCCCATGATGGCTAACAAGACCCTCCTCTGCCACATATGTGGCCAGCACCATGGATCCCTCCATGTGTATTCTTTGGTTGGTGATCCAGTCTCTGGGAGCATCAATTGGTCAGGGCAATATAATACATGTGATTGCAGGTGTCATAACTTTTCAAATAATTTTGTGTGTATTTGTGTGTATGTGTATTTGCATGTCTGTGTGTGTTTAGAAGAAAAGTAAAAAGCTATTAATAAATAAACATTTAATACAACAATTTTAAAAGGAAGATGAAAATATTCAATATTATTTCCATAGGGAACAAGAATATGGCAGAGGATAAGGTAGAATAACTTGACGCAACTCCAAAACCAACAAGGACTATGGATTTCTATCCAATTTCGGGAGGCTAATGGACAGAGAAATAACTATGATTAACTTGTAGAAAAATCAGGAGTTAAGACCTGGTGATATTGCTTAGTGGTTAAGGATAGTGACTGTTCTCATAGAGCACACAGGTTGGATTCCTTGCACACACATTGTGGTTCACAACCATCTATAACTCTAGTTACAGGGGAATCCATCTTCTTCTGAACTCTGGTGGCATTTCAGATATATATAATATATATATATATATATGAAATATAATATATATATTTTAAATATATATTATATATAAATATAATAAATATATATTTTTTATATATTTTAAATATATATATAATTATATATATAATAATATATATATTTAAAAAATAAAACAATAAAATTCAATGCATACAGACTTCTTCCTATATTTGTTTAGAATGATTACTAATAAAATTGGACACAGTGGAATTCTAGGCTAAAATTAAGTGTGGCACTTCTAGTAAGATAAAGGCTCTTATCAAAAAGACTCATAGGAAACTATAAATGTGTCTAAATAAGTACTTAAGAACATTATATTACTGAGTTAGGATATTCAGAAGAGAGCTAAATCATTCATACTTAGGATGTAGGTCTAACTCCCTCATAGCAGAACTCCAAGAAAATAATTTTATATGAAAACTCAAAATGTCTCAAAAGGCCAACTCAAATTTGAGGGAGAAAAAAATTAATTGTAGTGATATCATAACATAAGGCTATCAATTATTCTACAAAGATTTACTAACAAAAATCAACATGGTTCTAGCACAAATCAAACATGAAAAGCAGTGAGATAGAAGAAACAACTCAGGAATAAACTCATAAAACTTTACAAACACACACTGCATAAATGAGTTTCTTTAAGAGTGAGCCTAGGAAACATTTATATCTGTTAGCAGAAGAATTAAATTTAAAGTGACATATTCCTCACATTTCATAACACACTAAAATCCATTCAAATAGGATGAAAAGTATTAAGGTAACACCAGAAATTTTGAAATAGAGTGAATCATAGGTGAAAACACATCGATGGATGTTCATTTGCAATGACTTTATAAATAGAACTCCAATAGGTCTAGAAATAGCAACACTTGAAAGATAGGGTTGCTTCAAACTAAAGAGCTGCTGGACAGCATATTAAAGAACAATGTGAAGACACAGCTTACAAAACAGAAAAACCTGTTGTCAGGTGTTTAACTCACAGGATAATGATATCCAGAGTATATAAAGAATTTGTAAAAATTAAACATAAAAAAATATCCAAACAAAATAGGAACCCATAAACCGAAAAGAATTTTCAAAAGAAGATATACAAAGGCCCTGATATTGATGCTGGGAATTTTATAAAATATTAACAGGTTTGTTGAATTCTTAAAATGATTAATTATGTCTGAAACAGGATGTAAAAACTTGAATTTTAGTAGCCTTTTCAAGCAATTCTGATACTTTTAGTAAAGTGCCTTTTCAAAATCCAACATCTTATACTATGGTAAGTATCTCTGCACTTATTCATTCTGTCAGTTTTATTTTGTTGCACCCCAGATTCATATGTGTTTACAAACAATGAAAAAATTTTCCAGCTAAAACTGATAACTCTTCATAGATGAGCTATCAGAAATCAATGAATGTATTTTATTTTCAGAAAAGTACTTTATTGCTGTCTAATTGAATGCTGTTTAAAAATGTTTACTGAAAAAATTGGAGAAAATTATCTCATTGGCCATTAGCAGAAGTTAAAAAATATTAGGAACCGCTTTGTGAAGGTAATTTGGTTGATAGATTTGATTAGCTCTGCTTATGAAAATTATGTCTATATTAATTGTAGAAATACAACCACAACTCTGTATTCAACAGTTATAAAAGTATGTAGTTCAAATAATTAGCCTTGTTTTAATGCAAAATACTTGTAATGATTTAAGAAGGAGCAGTAGCATATGGTTGGAAGGTTTTTAAAGCACAAAGTCAAGGCTGATATCATTATGGAAATGAAACATTATGGGAATCAAGAAAATATTAAAATTCTGTTATTGATACATTATTTTGAGATGGACTTTAGAAACGTACTTCCAAGAGAAAGTTTTTAAAGTCTAGAGGTCAATGGAGAAACCCAGTTGGGAAAACATATTTAATTAATCAGTTTAAATATAGAATTTAAAAGATCAGACTAGAGGAGGTCATCTATGGAGGTACTATTGGTAGAAAAAAATGGGAGCCAAATTGATTTATAAGAGTTGTAATTAATTAGCACATAATTAGAATAGAAATAAATAGTAAAGACAAAGGTGGAGTTGATGGAGTCATAAGATCTAAGTTAAGAAAATATATTAAGAAACAAGGAGTTGTCTGTCATATCTAATACCATTAAAATGTCAAATTGATAAAAATTAAGTGTTTTATGGCAAATGTTGTCAGTAGTGAGTTTAGGAAGAATAATTTTTGTTCACAACTAAGAAAATTTTGAGGACATGGTCTGCAGATTTAATAACTGACAATTAATTTTTTTCAATTTATGCCAGAAATGGATAAGAGAAAAGATTAGATAATGGAAGAATGCTTCCCAGTGATGTCATTTTTCAAATGTACAAGGGCTAGCAAGGTAGCTTAGTAGTTAAGAACATTTGCTGCCCTTCAAGAGGACTGGAGCTCAGTTTGTGGTTTCCATGTTGGGCATGTCAAAACTTCCTGTATTGCCATCTTTGGGAGATCTGATGTCTTCTTCTGGCCTCACGTACTCATATACATGTACACCTAGACACATGCAGAGACATACATATGTACATATAAAATGAAATAAATTCTAATTTGAATTCGTGGAAACCTGGGGAACAAGGTGAGGAATTGTAGCAGCCAGATGGATCAAGAATCGCATGAGAACACAGCCCACAGAATCAACTAAGCAACATTCATAGTGGCTCACAGATATTGAAGAGACAATCATAGAGCTTGCATGGGTCTGAGATAGGTTTTCTTCATGTGTTTTATGGTTTTTAGATTGGTGTTCTTGTGGAACCCCTAAGATTCGAAGTGGGTGTATCTATGCCTATTTTGCCTGCTCTTGACGTTCTTTCCTCATATTGGGTAGCTTTGTCCAGCCTTGATATATGAGAATTTCACCTCATCTTATTGTATCTTGTGTCATGTGTGGCTTTCCTCTCTTGGAGGCCTGCTCTTTTCCAAAGCTAAACAGAATAGGAGTGGTTCTTTGGAAGAAGAAAGTATAACCAAATACAATAAAACAAACAAATGAATAGTAAAATAGCAGAAAATATTGGAGGATAGATGACAAATGTTTGCCAATTTATGTTTGAAATCTGAAGACCCAGAGACTAGGGACTAGTTAATTCTGCAATACTGAATCAATGTCATGGCAATGAAATGCTAAACTTTTCTGGTGGTCAAATAGCTAGAAGTCACACTGGGTAGCATACTTTTATCTCTTGTAGGACACTGATTATTTTTTCAATGAAGAAAGTGTGCTGCATACTATTTGCATTTTGAAACATGCAAAACTTACTAACAAAACTTATCTCAGTGTAGCAGGGAAGTTTCACTTAGAAAGCACAGACACTTAAGTCTCCAAAGAGCCATTTTACAATTTTAACAAGGCATTTGATTCATTATGCTGAGAGATATGTTGATAACAGTTTGTCCCATGAGGACAGGTTTAATGTCTTCTATCCTTTGTTGTGTGAGGTGGCTTTTGTGATTGGAGTCTTAAAGAAAAAAACAAAAACAAAACAACAACAACAAAAACTTAGGAGCTACAGATGATGCTGATCAAAGCCCTCAGTCAGTCTATGAGTGGCAAAATTCACAGCATTATAAGCAAGAAAGGCAAAGTCATATCCAAGTTAAACATCTACTTCACCAACTATAAAATATGGGCATGGACAGATAGTTAGCAATTAGGAGAACTTGCTGCTTGCGCAGAGAGCCCAAGTCAAGTGCCTAGTGACCACATGGCACTTCAGTTATCTGTAACTCAAATTCTAGGGACCCAATGCCCTCTGATGGCTGTTGAGGTTTGGTGGATGGCTATGCATTGTAATGCTCAACTCTATACCAGAAGGTCTAGGCCTATGAGTGACTTCTCATGTTTACGGGCTTTTGTTGTGCAAACCTTGTTCCTTGATTTCAACTATTGGTTAAATAAAATTGGTTACAACAAATTACTGTAGGGACTAGAGGTAGGTGGTTATGGCATGAGCTGGCAGAGGGCAGGGAGATGAGAGAGAAGAGGGAAAAAAGGAGGAGCGAGGAAGCAGACATGAGGGGAGATGGACCATGAGCATGTGACCAGGAGAATTAGCAAGTATCTGGGGTTCACAGATGAGAGGAAGAATAGTAAATTAAGAATTACCTCCAATAGTAATTGCCAAAGTCAAATTAAATAACCATAGTCTGAGTCTCATTTATTTGTAAGCTGATCAGGGATAAGTTTAAATTAGTTTTGCTACATCAGGCTTCTAAGGGAACTGGCCATGTGCATGCATACTTGTACCTATAAAATAAATAAAATATGTCTTCAGTAAAAAACATTATCCCATATGTAATGAAAGTGGTTTAATATAGTAAATATGTCAGGAGATACCTGAGTAAACATCCTGGATTATAGTACTAACTCCAGATCTCTGCTGTTGTCAGGTAGAATACTCAACAATGGCTATAATTATTCAAAATATTTCAAGTGATGGCTCATATTATTTATACTTGTACATAACCTACTCTATTGCACGAAGGACCACACTATAAATTAGCCCATTGAACTTATAAAACTGCTAAGCTACCCATGCAAGCCAGATCTGTTTTGCCTTTTCTGTCAGCTGATCATATAGTGTTTCCAAGGAATCCCTGGAATAAATTAAATGCTTTATGTTGCATGAGTAGGAAAGTATGAACTGTGGGTATTTGGACTACTTAATTAGTAGACTCGCTTGTGGCAACATGTCTATTATATTAACTATGTTCTCTGTGAGTGTAGGAGGATGGAGATAGCTGTGAGCTGTGTATATTGCCAAATTTGTAGTTTGTTGGTTCAGGAGAAAAACAATTCATGATGATAGCTCAATTAATATAGTCACATGGCTAACTAATATTTTTAAGTTTCAATAGTAACATAAAAAGCTAAGATAAAAATAAACAAAACTCCAAATAAAACAACTCAGTAGATAATCCTGAGCAGCGTTCATTATAATTTACATATAGAATACCATTTAAAGGCTCTTTTTTTCTACCACTCACAATTTAAGAATCACTAAATCTACTTGATTATATACCAGGGAAAGTTTGTGTTACAACTGAATCTGTTACATAGCCATGTACTCTACTTAGTACAAACTATTCTTTCATTTACTTATGTATTTTCTGTGTATAGGTATTTTACTTGAATATTAGCCTGTATACCGTATATATGTTTGGTATCCATGGAAGCCACAAGAGAACATTTGATCTCTTGAGAATGGAGTGAGTGAAAAATTAGGTGGATGCGAGAAATTTAACCCAAGTAATCTAGAAGAGCAGCTAGTACTCTTAACTGCTGAGTTGTCTCTCTAGTTTCTAATGGCTGATTTTTAATGCACTCACTAATACTTTCACACTTATACAAGAAATATGTTGCCTGCAGATCCAAAAACACCCATGATGTATTGTGACTTTTATTTCTAATTGGAGAAAGTGCTTGTTACAACAATTATATCCACATTAGAATACATATTTTGATGTAGTCTATGCTATGGGCTGCTTTAAAATATCATTGAAGTGGAAAGATTGAGATGTGTTATTGAAATTATACAATGACATCCAAAAGCATTGCTATTAAGCATAAAGTAGTTATTATTACTTGCTAAATAAAAGTATTTGTCAGTTGCTTTCAGGAAAATGAAATATAGAATGGTTTACATATACAGCCATAAAAATTCATTTAGTTAAAGGCTTTGGCGATTCAATGGCGTGTATTTGCATCAGCTTAGATCTGAAGAGAGCTTTCTTTATTTAGTCTGTGTCATTGTGGCAAAGACAAGGTTAAGAAGAAGTTTAAATAACCAAACAAAAGGAGTCAAATTGCCAAGAGTGAGAACACAGTGTCAGACACAGAGAATGCATTTTTCCCTTTCTATGATCTTACAAATTGTTGAACAATAATAAGTTCAAATTGAAAGCAATTTTCTAGGAATTCCTATTTCCCTCCATAGGCTTGCCTGAGTCAAACACTGGTGCTTTTATTCAAATTGTAATAGTTAATATTAACTGCTATGATGGCACATTGCACACAGGAGAGGAAATATGGGTACACATAAATTATAAGATGGTTACAACAGAGTTAGAGAGGTCAAGGCAGAGTCTATGGAGCTTCCAACTTGAGAAGTAATAGCTAATAGGAATGCAAAAGAGTTTCTGTGAGGAAAAGATAAGAAATCTAGGATGGAAGTTACCTGAGTTCAATGCCCATGATGATTCTATAGTCATGCTGCAGTGTTAGAACTGAGCTACAAGGTGAGCCATGCCCAAAGCCGCAGGACTAGAACTGAATGAAGGAATAGGCAAGGATGTGAGTGGTGGAGGAGGAAAAGGTAAATGAACTGATAGCAACTTGAGTCAAATCTCTCAGCAGTGGTAGCTGAGCAGAGCTAAACTGAAACCATTAGAAGAGTCAGCTTGCTCTACCTGTCAATGTCTTCTGTACACACTGGAGGATTATAAGACATATCTGCAAAGACATTGCCACCAAAACATTAGAAGCTCTCATCTTTCTCTTCCTATTGCTACAAGATTGTTGCACTACTTCTTAAGTCTGGTGTAAGTGGTAGTTCTCAGGCATTGTTTTCCTGATGTAATTTAATATACTTATGTGCTCTACTGTCCTAATTTATTATAAAATGGAATCTCTGAGCAAGACATAGTAAAAACAAAAATAGAATTTTCCATAATATGGAATAATGTAGGGTAGGGCACATTTTAATCTTAAAGGAGGCAGGACAAAGGCCATTTTAAGAGACAATTACCTGGACTTTACAATGATAGACATTTTGCAGGATTTTAAATATTTGATTGAGGTTATTAATTACTTCCTGGCCTCTACAGCAAGCAAAATGTGATGCACAATAACCATTGACCTTTTCATTCCTTTGAAGAAACTGAAAGATGCCATGAACTATCATAAAAATGATTATCATATGTCTATAACAAATTAATGCAACTTCTTCATAATATTCACTAAATTCAGTGAATTAAATTTCACATGTGTCAGAATAGTCTACACTGTTTGTTCATCTTCTAATTTCATTGGATAGCTGACCTATGTTTTTCAAAACCTATATAATTCAATTATGTGTGTGTATGTATATGAGGATTAAAATTTTAATTTTCAACATTAAACATTCCCTTTAAATAAATAATAAAAGTGAAGAAGCTTATAAGGAAAAAGACAGATGAAAAGAATATTATAATCAACCAGTTTGACATAATATTAATGAAACATCATATTCACTTCAAGATGTTATTAATTCAACCAGATATTTAGGAAGAAGATAACATCAGTTATATATAATCTCTTCCAAAAACTAGAAGAAGAAATACTCTTTGTATCAGTTTGGAATTAGCATAATATCAAAACTAAAGAACAGAATAATTTTTATTCATCAACAAAAATGTAAAACTTTTAAGAAAAATATTTTGTAAATCTACACTGGTTATGTATGAAAGTGGCAGTTTATTATTATCTTAAGACAAGTTTTACCTCAGAAGTATAAAGGTGATTAAACATTTAAATATTAAACAAACCAATGTAAATTTCTATAATAAATGTAAATAAGAAAAACATTCATGTTAATAAATTCAGAATTCTCTACAAAATTCACTGTCTTTTCATAATAGTGTACAAAAAAATTTCTAAAAAGAAGCTGTGTCTATAGGAGATTGATTAGAATTTAAATACCATGAAGAAATTGGAATGTTATAGACCCGGAGGCTAATTCCTGCCCAGAATAGCCTTTCCTTGCCCATCTGTCAGTTCCCTGTGTCAGAACAAAAAAGATTTTGATTAATAAAAGGGAGATGATATTTGCAATGTAAATAAATAAAATAACCAATAAAAATTTAAAATACATTATAAAACCCAATACTTTTTATGAGTTTGGAATTAACATAATATCAAATCTAAAGAATATAGATTAATTTTCACTCATCAACATGAATATAAATCCTTTAAGAAAAATGGAATATCTTGAGTTTGCAAACCCACTGGCTTCCACCAACAAAAAGATTATCAGAGAGCATTTCAGGTCTATTTAAAACCCTCCCCCATCTTGCTGTAACCACCTCTCTGATGTACTCCCTGGTGTACTTAAAATTAGCCTTGATTTATGATTTCTTTGTTTTGTAAAACCATATAATTTCATGAAAATGTTTCCACACTGTAACATGGAATTGGGGTTAACTTATATTGGTTCACAGATCATGGTCATTCAAAATGGCTCCAGAATAGTCTCTTATTCAGTTCATGATGAAAGCTGTGAATATAATATTGACAATAGGAAACTTTACCATATCAGAGGTAGAAAAGTTTTTCATTTGTTTATAGTGCTAGACATGAAATATCTATAGTTCAACAATATATTATCCTTCACATCTGCAACAAATCAAATATGGCCTCTTTTACCACTCCTAGTCAATATAATAGTGGGAGTCTTGCCCAGCCTAATAAGTAAAGAAAAAGAAATAAAATGCAAAGGAAGTACATCGTAGCAATTATTCACATATTATATGAACATATATGCAAAATATCTCAAAATGATTTGATAAAATAAATAAAGCACCCAGTGGGACAAAGCAGTATGTGTGTAGTATCAGAAAAATATGATCAAGGTCTAGATGCAAACTGTATATCTCATAAATTAATGTATTTTGTAATAATAACAAAGGAATTAAATTTATGTGTAAAATTATAACAAATTATGTACAAAACTAAAATTAATGACAAAATCATAATAGACATTGATTGATGTATTTTGTTTTAAAATTAGAAGTCAATCATTTTCAAACATTCTCTACAATTTAATGAATATAATAACCAGTTCCTGAGTTTTGCAGGCAAATGGATGGAACTAGAGAATATTATCCTGAGTGTGATAACTCAGACCCCAAAGGACATGCGTGGTGTGTACTCACTAATAGGTGGATATTAGACATAAAAGTACAGAATACTGAGGATACAATCCACAGAACTCAAGAAAATTAACGTGCTGAAGGGCCCAAGTGAGACTGAGAATGCCTCAATCCCACTTGGGAGGGAAAAGAAAGCTATCACAGGAAGGGGAGGGAGAGACCCAGGTAGGAGAGGGGAGGAGGAGGAGAAAGGGAGAACATGATCAGATATGGATCAGGGGTCGGGGTATCAGGAGAGAAGCCCAGAATAACAGCAGAATTAATGGAAATATGTAACCTCGGGAGTGGGAGGTTGGGGGGACCATTCAGAAGGTACTAGCAACCTGGCAGGTGAGAGATTCCCAGGATTCAACGGAAAGAACCTTAGATAAAATGCCCAACAGTGGGAAGAAGGAACTTGTAGAGTCCACCTCCAATGGAAGTACGGGGCAAGAAGTAGAAGAATGGGATTGAAATAACCAAGTAGAAAACTGACCATAAATTGTTCTTGTATAAAAGAACTGCAAGGGCAAAAATGGAGAAGAGTCTGAGGGAAAGGTGGTTCATGGGCCAGCCCAACTTGGGATCCATCTCAAGGAGAGGCTCCAAAACCTAAGACTATTAATGATGCTATGGTGTGCTTATAGACAGAAGCCTAGCATAGCTCTGCTCTGAGAGGCCCAACAAGGAGCTGACTGAGAAAGATGTAGATAATTACAGATGACTAATGGACTGAAGTCAGAGATACCTATGGTTGAATTAGGGAAAGGCAGAAGAAGCTGAGGAGGAGGGTGACCCCAGAGCAAGACCAGCAGCCTCAACTAACATGGACCACTAAGATCTTTCATACACTGAACCAACAACTAGGCATTGTACCCTAGCTGATCCGAGCCCCCTGACACATATATAGTAGAGGACTGCCTGATATGGACACAGTGGGAGAAGATGCATCTAACCATTGAGAGACTTGAGATCCCAGGAAGAGGGGAGGCATTGTGGCATGGGGGATGGGAGTGGTATCCTCCATAGAAAGGTGGGGGAAGGAATGGGATGAGGAATTGTGGGAGGGTGACCAGGAGGGGAGTAATGACTGGACTGTAAAAAGAAATGAAAATAAAATTAATAAAAAAATATTAACTGTCTAAGTCTGTGAAGAATTGAGTTAAGATTTTGATGGGGATTGCATTGAATCTGTAGATTGCTTTAGGCAGGATGGACATTTTAACTATATTAATCTGGCCAATCCATGAGCATGGGAGATCTTTCCACCTTCTGAGGTCTTCTTCGATTTCTTTCTTCAGAGACTTCAAGTTCTTGTCATACAGATATTTCACTTGTTTGGTTAGAGTCACACCCAGATACTTTATATTGTTTGTGACAATTGTGAAGGGTGTCATTTCCCTAATTTCTTTCTCAACCTGTTTATCCTTCAAGTATAGGAAGGATACTGATTTGCTTGAGTTAAATTTGTATTTGGCCACTTTGCTGAAGGTGTTTATCAGCTGTAGCAATTCTCTGGTGGAGTTTTTCGGGAAACTTAAATATACCATCATATCATCTGCAAATAGTGATATTTTGATTTCTTCCTTTCCAATTTGTATCCCTTTGACCTCCTTTTGATGTCTAATTCCTCTAGCTAGAACTTCAAGTACTATATTGAATAGACAGGGAGAGATTGGGAAGCCTTGCCTAGTCTCTGATTTTAGTGGGATTGCTTCAAGTTTCTCTCCATTTAGTTTGATATTGGCCAATGATTTACTGTATATTGCTCTTACTAGGTTTAGGTATGCTCCTTGAATTCCTGATCTTTCCAAGACTTTTATCATGAAGAGATGTTGAACTTTGTCAAATGCTTTTTCAGCATCTAATGAAAGACCATGAGGTTTTTTTCTTTGAGTTTGTTTATATAGTGGATTACTTTGATGGATTTCTGGGTAATGAACCTTCCCTGTATCACAGAGATGAAGCCTACTTGATCACTGTGAATGATAATTTTGATGTGTTCTTGGATTCGGTTTGTGAGAATTTTATTGAGTATTTTTGCATCACTATTCATAAGAGAAATTGGTCTGAAGTTTTCTTTTATTGTTGGGTCTTTATGGGGCTTTGGTATCAGTGTAACTGTGGCCTCATAGAATGAATTGGGTCATGTTCTTTCTGTTTCTATTTTGTGGAATAGATTGAAGAGTATTGGTATTAGGTCTTCTTTGAAGGTCTGATAGAATTCTGCACTGAACCCATCTGGTCCTGGGTTTTTTTTTGGTTGGGAGTCTTTTAATGACTGCTTCTATTTCTTTAGAGGTTCAGGGACTATTTAGATGGTTTATCTGATCCTGATTTAACTTCAGTAATTGGTGTCTGTCTAGAAACTTGTCCAGTTCCTCCAGATATTCCAATTTTGTGGCATATAGGCTTTTGTAATAGGATCTGATGATTTTTTTTTAATTTCCTCAGAATCTGTTGTTATATCTCCCTTTTCATTTCTAATTTTGTTAATTTGAGTATATCTCTGTGCCCTCTGGTTTGGCTGGCTAAGGTTTTATCTATCTTGTTGATTTTCTCAAATAACGAGCTCCTGGTTTTGTTGATTATTCATATAGTTCTTTTTAGTAGATTTAGAAAGAGCTATTCTCAAATTCATATGGAATAACGAAAAACCCAGGATAGCAAAAACTATTCTCAACAATAAAAGGACTTCTGGGGGAATCAGCCTCCCTGAGCTCAAGCTGTACTACAGAGCAGTAATGATAAAAACTGCATGGTATTGGTACAGTGACAGGCAGGTAGATCAATGGAATAAAATTGAAGACCCAGAAATAAACCCACACACTTATGGTCACTTGATCTTTGACAAAGGAGCTAAAATCATCCAGTGGAAAAGAGACAGCATCTTCAAAAAATGGTGCTGGTTCAACAGGTGTTCTACATGTAGAAGATTGCAAATTGATCAGTTCCTATCTCCCTGTACAAAGCTCAAGTCCAAGTGTATAAAGGACCTTCACATAAAACCAGATACACTGACTCTAATAGAAGAGAAAGTGGGGAAGAGTCTTGAACACATGGGCACAGGGTAAAAGTTCCTGAACAGAGTACCAATTGCTTGTGCTCTAAGATCAAGAATCGACAGATGGGACCTCATAAAATTACAAAGCTTCTGTAAGGCAAAGGACACTATAAATATTGCAAAACGGTAACCTACACATTGGGTAAAGATCTTTACCAATCCTACATCTGATAGAGAGCTAATATATAATGTATACAAAAAACTCAAGAAGCTAGACTCTAGAGATCCAAATAACCCTATCAAAAAATGGGGAAGACAGCTAAACAGAGAATTCTCATCTGAGAAAACTAGAATGGCCAAGAAGCACCTAAAGAAATGTTCAACCTCCTTAGTAATCAGGGAAATGCAAATCAAAAACGCCCTGAGATTCCACCTCACACCATTCAGAATGGCTAAGATCAAAAATTCAGGTGACAGCAGATGTTTGAGAGGATGTGGCAAAAGAGGAACACTCCTCCATTGCTGGTGGGAATGCAAGCTGATACAACCTCTCCGGAAATTATTTTGGCAGACCCTTAGAAAATGAACATAATACTACATGAGGACCCAGCTATACCACTCCTGGGCATATACCCAGAAGATGCTCCAAAATGTAATAAAGACACATGTTCCACTATGTTCATAGCATGTTGGGAGCCGCCTGAGCGCCCACATCCGCCATTACAAGATAGCG
>JADRCH010007006.1:287769-353140 GCA_019843965.1 Rhynchomys soricoides
GTGACCCATATAAAGGGCGGGTATTCTATTGTTCTGTGTCTCCACTCATGGCAAGCTTATGCTCTCCCTCTCAAGATGCATTAAAGCTGTTACTGCAGAAGGATCCTATGTGTGCCGCGTCGTTCTTGCTGGCGAGACCGTAGCGCGGGACAATAGCAGCCATATTTATAATAGCCAGAAACTGGAAACAACCTAGATGTCCCTCTACAGAGGAATGGATACAGAAAATGTGGTACATTTACACAATGGAATACTACTCAGCTATTAAAATCAATGACTTCATGAAATTCGCAGGCAAATGGATGGAACTTGAAAATATCATCCAGAGAGAGGTAATGCAGTCACAAGAGAATGAACATGGTATGTACTCACTGATAAGTGATTATTCGCCCAAAAGTTTGAAATACCTTAGAGTCACCTCACACCAACCGTCAGGCTGAGTGTGAGGTCCCAGATGGAGGACTTGGAGAAGGGGTGAAGGAGCTGAGGGAGTTTGCAGCCCCAGGCAGGGAACAACAGTGGCAACTGGCCTGACCCCTGGATACTCCAGGAGACTGAATCTCCAACTAAAGAATTCACATGGAGGGACCCATGATGCTGGCGACATATGTGGCAGAAGATGGTCTTGTTATCCATCGGGGGAGCAGAGGACCTTTGGCCTGAGGGTGTTAGATCCTCCAGTATAAGAGAATGCCAAGGTGGGAAGACGAGAGTGGATTGGTGGGTAGGTGGGGGAATACCCCCATAGTGACAGGGGGAGGGGAGAGGGAATGGGGAGGTTCCAAAGTGGAGATCTGGAAAGGGGGAAACATTTGAAATATAAATAATGTATGAAAAAATAAAATTATAAAAAAAAGAAATAAAAATATTAACTTGCTGATCTTTACTGAAATTTCCCAAATTTGCTGTAACCACAATAAAAATCCTGATCCTCTAGACTCAGGGCTCTCACTCTGACTTCTGCAAGGGTCAGAATTGCTGAATTGCTCATAATAAAGATCCTTACATGTTTTACGTAGTAATTGATTCCTAGGTGGTCTTGGGTACCTGCCACTTGGGCATAACAAAACTTCAGTGACTGTAGTTAAGTAGTAAGGCTGAAGGAGCAGAGCCTAATGCAAATATATTGGGCTATATATAGCCATCTCTAAAGCCATTCCTTGTCTATACCTAACATGCTAACTAGTGGATAAAGCTGATAAAGAAATGAAAATCTTTAGAATGCATTAACATAATAAAACGTTATTCTCCAGTAGTACAAAGGCAAATCATATTTTTAGAAACCCTCTGTGATTCATAATTGAGATTCTTCTGCCTGTTTTAACTTTCCATTTGATGTTAACAACTATGCATTTGAAAGTTGCCTCGATTTAATTTTTCTGTGTTCTGTTATGATAAAACCATAACGAAACTGCTTATATGCCGAAACCTGGAATTTGACATATCCTAAACTTGTTTTTCCAGTCCATGGCTACACAGATTTCTCTCCAAAATAAACTGTCTCTTAATTTTCTTTGGGTTCATAGCTGTGCTGTTGTGTCATAAATAGGAGTTACATAAATAAATATCTATAAGCAGATTAAATGATGTTTTACAAAGCACTGCCTCTTGAATAGTTAAATTTTTAATGCTCTGGTATTCTAGTTTAGTCTGTTACCAGAAGGCACGGATCCTGAGGTTTGGGGGAATATTTATTCTTTATCTGTTGAGAAAGGAGCTTACAATATGCAGAATTTTGCAATTACTCCAGTTTACCCATCAAGGTTCCTTGAAGTGCTTATAGTAGTAAATTGTCCCCACATTTAGTCAGCTCATTTTGAGATAGAGAAAGACGTTTCATAGCCCTTAGGAGTAAATGAACTACCCTTGCTGAAAGTTAGCTAAATGACTCAGATGAGAATTGAGACGAAATTATCATTACTTCTTGTAATATCTCAGGCAAGAAGAGGATGTGTGTGTTGGAGTGGGGGCATCTACTGTCCTTGAATGGAGAATGAGTTTCTTTTTGTTTGTTTGTTTGTTTTTTTGTCCTTTTTTATAAATAATTCTGTATTGACTGGGTACCTATATGTTAAAAACTAATATAGATACATATTTTATTTTGCATTCCAAGTTTAAGCTAGGAATAACTAACTTAAATAAAAAAACCAAAACCATGAATCTTCTAGGAAAATAACAAAGATAAAAATCTATCTACTTTCATTTGGTAACAACCAAAAATCATCTCCCAAATAAGAGATGCTTTAGTTTATTAATGTTAAAATCAATTTTACTTTTTGTAGAAAGTAAACTGTAAATGATATGAACATACAAATAAACCATTTCCAAGTACAATAATTGAGAACTCTGTCAACTAATTTATTTCTCACTAAAATATATGCAAAGATGATAATTTTATATTTAATATTATAAGACTTCTATTCATCATCATTAAAATTACAAAGCAGGAAGCAGTGAATCTATTAATCAGTAGAGAAATTCATTAAAATTATAATTAAGTCAGATAATTGTCTAATTCAGATAAAATGTAAAAAAGAAAGTGATAAACCTTTGATGTGGGCATACACATCAATATAAATCTATAACTAAATTCAAAAATAATACTTTTCAAATATAAGTTTTCTTTATTCCTGAGAATTTCCTACATCTATACAGTGATACTTGTTAATATTTATCGCCCATTTCCTTTCTTCCAATACATCTATTTTCCACCTTTATCTCATCGTTTTTGATAATCTACTAAGTCCAATAAATGTTGCCTATCTGCAAGAGTCCATCCACTGGAGGATGGGGACACCTACAACAGGTTCTACCTTCTAAGAATAGTGATGTTTTCTTCTCCACCCCCACTCTCCTAGCAGCTACCAGTTGCCTACAGCTCTTCAACTAGCTGTGAGATCTATATATCATCTCTACACCTATCTAGAAATAATGGCTGGCTTATTCAGTACAGAAATCATGTACTGTGAATTTATTAATAGAATAGCTAAGTTCTATCCAATGGAAACATTGTATAGCACTCTTTTACATTCTCCAACTCTCAATATTTCTGAACATAACATACTTAATTTTTGATTAAATTTTAAATATTCTTTTTTTTCATCAAGACACAAAACAATTCTTTCAAAGCATGTTCATATTTCTTACCCATACCAAAAGTTTCTTTATCCTGTGGACATACAAAGTAAATATTTTACTTTAATTATAATCACATTGTGTTTCTTAATGTAGTGAAGTTCATCAGCTATATATATCTATTTATTTGATTTGATTTCTCCTGAAGAAAACATCACATTTTCAGGGGAATTTATCAAATTCATGATCAATGTAATTCTGATACAAAAATATCATTTAGTGCTCATCTTTTCCTCTAATAACAATGTGGTCATAGAATGTATTCTGCATGATTTAGTTTATTTTAAATGGGTTAATGACTGTTGTTTTTAAAAACAAGTACATTGTCTAAGAGAATCTTCTAGAATCTCCAGGAAGGAGTTGTTCTGCAGATATCACTTGCTATCAGATGACATATAATGTTAGTTAATTATTTGATTCCTTTCTTTTCTTTTGGCTTACATTTTCTATACATTCTAGAAAGTGAAATACTGATATATTTCAAAGTTATTACTGAATTTTATCCTTTCAATTATTCATGTGTTTCTTTCAAATGTTTCAGAGTTTTGGTCTTTCATAATTGTCAAATACATGCTATTTATGTCTTAAAGATATTCTTCCAGTTGTAAACTATCTCAAAAGTTGCAAATTTCTTAGTAAGTGCTTATATGTTTATGAGTGTTACACCTTCTGGATGGTTTAATATTGTATTATTAACAAAATATTTCAGTTTGTCAATTGTAATCATATCTGTTTTTAAATCTATTTCATGTTGTTTAATAATAGAGATTCAACATTATACCTACTGTTCCAAAGAAACATTCTTTTTATTATTAAACTGTGTCTTTGAGTCTAAAGTCAGTACATTATTACTGTTAAATTCAATCAATCTGAAAAATATCTACATTTAAAGTGGTTTCCTTGATGAATTCATTGCAAGTATAAAGATTTAGGAATTTATATAATCTAATTCATTATTTCCTTTTCTTTTTAAAAGTATTTTGTAGTTTTGTAACTATATTCTTTTTTCCTTTATATAAATTCATTGTTTTAGAAAATGTATGAGGTTTATAATTTTAAAATATAAAATATTGCTACTTTTTATGTGGTTGCATTAGAGATATACACATGCACGCACACACACATACAGCATGTTAAAGGGGGAGCTTGCAATGCCCAACTCCTATCTGAGTGACTACCAGCAGTTGGAAGTATAGAGTGGGTAGCAATTGGCTGGCTTAGTTTACTCAGTGGATAACACCAAACATATTAGCCTATAGGCAGCAATAATTAAATATATTATGTCATTTTTAAAAAGTATAAATATAGCAGGGAAATAGAAAATAAGCTGTGGAGGAGGTGGAGTTGGAAAGATTCAGAAAGGAAAGAATTTGGCCAACATACATTGTACACAGACATGAAAGCCTGAAATTCCAAGGGTATGGTTATGTATATATGTATGTATATAATTTACATTTATCATATATATGCAATTCCTATAGTGTTAAACTAACAGAAATGTTTTAGGTACATCTATTTTCATGAGATTTTGAACATCATTAATGGAATGCACATTTCTACTTATATTTTTAAATTGTGACTAAAATATATCCTATAATATTGACATCTTTACCAAAGTTTAACTGTGTGCTGGCTAGGTTCTGAGAGCCTTCATACATTATAGAGCCATTCATCTCTAAAATTTGTCATCTCACAAAAATCAAAACCCTTTACATCTTTGGACAGTAATGTTCCATATACTACAATCTATCTTTTCAAAACTATGTCTATATGCCTACTTTTTTGTTCAAATGATCATTAAAAAAATAACATTAAATAAAAAAAAAAGTGTAGATTTCCACTGGGTCTCATTTTCAAAGAGTTAATAGAAAACTTATATTTGGTGCTTAATTTTAAAGCAAGAACAGCAAATTATAAAATTTTTCTATGTAGGAAAATATTGGTACCTTTTGAGATAAACTTAATGAATGCCATTCTACTAGCTGAAAATTGTGTTGGTAGAAATTGAAATAGGTTGCCCTGAATTTCTGTTCTGCTTAATAAAATTTAAATGGAAGAAGATAAAAACCTGTACACTTTACTTTCACAGAATATTTAGCAAAAGACTTACAAACAAAAAATTATGAACAAACTATATCACAAAGGAAATATATAATATTTGGTAAGTAATTCTAATTGCTTAAAATATTCCAATGAAATTATTTTTCTTTTTCTTTACCTAGAGAAGGAAATCTTGACCAAGAGAAAGCAGAACCTAAATAGTCTTTTATATGACAGTTATTTACCCTTGAGATTCACTATAGACTTTTCCAGTAGTGCTATATTTGGGCACTCACATTCAAAATGATCTCCATTACCACATGACTTGGTACTTGGCACTTTGAAGAGCCTCATTTTCAGAGAAATCATCAAGAAGAATTGGCATACAATAATGTATTGATTGTGGTGTGCTGGTGAGGCATCTGCAGATACCCCTAAGATGTAGACTGTCTGTTTTTCATGTAGTGTACAAGCAGTGAAATATAGTAATTCAAGGCTCAGATCGTGTATGTGATGATTCTTTGTTAGTTATTTTCACTCTCGGTTTGATTGTATATAGAGTGTTATTATTTGTATTTGTTAAGTAATCAAAGTAGTGTTCAGAGAATATTTGTAGTCTAAGCAGAGCAAAAACAGGTTTCTGCTTCTAATTAGGCCCTACAAGGGAAGATATTTCTACTAACTCCCCTTTTAATAAAAAATGACATCTAGACATTTTAAAACATTGATTTTTTAAAATTTATTTAAAGTGTTCCATGTTTAATGTTTATTTCACTAAAGATTTTTGCTTTCTAATAAGAAAATAAAAATTATTCCCAGGAAAAATTATGTCAGAATTTTATGGTATCGTAAATCAAATAGCTACAAGTTATTCTTTTTCACTATAAAAATGAATATGTTTTCATTAGTTTTTGCTATGACTACATAAATTCTTATTTTTGTTGAATTAATACAAAGATTTCTAAGCGCCCTGGGCAAAAGTTAAGTCATTAATTTCATAAAGAGTATTATCACTATGTAAAATTTTACAGGTATCATTTTCTATGCTCTTAAAATTTTCTTCTTCCTGAATAATTGTGCAGGATATCAAACCAGAATGTAGTATGCTCTTCAGCTATTTGCTTAATTAATTTCTCATATATGTCAAGTACAGCAGAAGAGTACTTCAAAAAGTTTTCATTTCAAGTATCTACTACTTTACTAAACATGTGAAAATTAGTAGTCTAAGACAGAAAGTAATATATTATTATTATATAATGTCATGGCATAAAATACATAATCCCTAGAAAAGTAAACAACTCAGTAAGTCTTATACTTAGTGATGCTACTATAAAACTTACAATTCTCAGGCATTTTTTCTTAGACATGCCTATTTCATTATTTAAAACTAATTTCCATATAGCTTTAAGGGCATGTCCTGCTTGACTCTATTTTGACTCATATTTTGACCCTTTTTCACAAATATTTTTTGATATTTACATCTGTATATATGGTTTGATATTCTACCTGATAGTAGTAAGAAATTGCAATATTCACATTTAAATGGAAAGAAATTGGCATGATTAAAAATTTCTATAATCTAATACTTATCTAATCACTTCCACAGAGTTCTTTCACTGTGGTACATATCTGGACCCTATATATAGAGATATAGATATAGATATATATCCAGCCATATATAGAATGACTATCTTTCCAAACACTCATAGATTAAGCACGAGTAATGGTGATAAAAACCCATTTAACATAATCTCAAGCAGGAAACCATATGTTCGAAGCTCCTAAGTTCTGCTACTTGCTGGGACTGGAACATGGCCTCTTCTTTTAGTTACATCTATACCTGATTTCTGTTTTTCATAATTTCCTTTACTCTCTAAGCTTGGTTGACGCTGAAATTGTTCTTTGAACTGACTTTGATCTCAGAGATCTGTATGCTTCTGCCTTTTGAGAGCTAAGATTAAAGACAGGTATCAGGATGCCTTAACATAAGCTTTTCTTTACCTGCAACTTGCTCTGTACCAGGCTGGCCTTGAGCTCTGAGATCTGTTGGCCTCAGTTTCCTGTGATTAATGGCATGTACTACCACACCTGTCTCTAAGCTTGTTTATAATTCTTTTTCACTAGATCTTTATAAACATGACCACTATACCTCAATATCAGTATCACAGGTATGCCCTCTATTTCTGGATTGTAGTTCAATCCATATATAGTCAAGTTAACAACAAAGAAAAACCATAACATTCTATCTTTCATCAGGGTGACATAAAGTCATATCTCCTTATTTCTAAATGAAAACAATAACCACATCATAATAATGCCTAATATGATATACCTATTCCTTGTTCAACTGTAAATACATAAACAATACATGTGGCTTGGTGTGGTCTTGCTCTAAGGTCAAAACCCTCTTAATTCTGTCTAATATTCTTAAACAAAGGATTTTGCCCCATTCCACTTCTTGGAGCCTCTTCGATCCTGAAACCATATATTTTGTTTTTAGTTGTTTATTTCTGAGCTAACTATGCTTGATCAAAAAGCTCTTCATAAGAGTGAACCACAGGATAGGGTCTGTCACTAAACAGAATAACAATTATGGTTGAACAGATTTAGGACCCTGGCAATTTTCATAATTGAGAACAGAAGGCATTTGGATCTGCTCCTGACCATGTTCCTGTCCTGAAGCACATGACCATGACACCTTGTCCAAAAGACCATGACAACTGGTCAAGTAGCATGTAGCCCAGATTTCTCCATGCTAATGAAATATTTAGATGGTGCAGCCCCAAAGGTTTAGTCAATAAGCTTCCCTTCCTGTATATTCCTTCCTATAAAAGGTATTTAATCTTTGATCTACCCTGAATGTGTCATATGCACCCTTTTTACCATGAATAAACAGTTTGGAAATCAAGGACTATGTTACTCATCAAGAGTCACCATGGGGAGAAGTCTTCATTATCAAGTCATGGGACCTAAGTCTCCCATAAAAGGCACCTTGCCTTCTCAATACCTCATGTTTCCTAGCAGTGTCTGGGTGCCTGTAAGTTACAAGAGTTACAAAACTACAGTGTCATAGGTCCCATCTCACAGCATTTCTCAACAGGAGAAACACATACTGGGACCTCCCTCTTAGCCTGTGTTCTGCTTCCTTTGATCAGGTGTCTGCATCACATGAGACTGGCACCCCTATGGTGATGAGGAAGAAATACAACCTGGTACTCCTGTGTTTTGTTTGCCTGAGAGGTATTTACACACCCTAATATCAAAGTGAAACCCAGACCCACAAGAGCCTATATTAGGATTTTTGATATTATCTTTTTCAATGCAATTAAACTAAATCTCTTCACTTCAATCTCAGGCAGACTCTTTGGAAGAAGAAAATGCATTCTTGCATTCTTCATCAAAATATAGAAAGAATGATCTTTAGATAACATACTCAAATTCTTCTCTTTTGAATCTACTTGAGTTAGACCCCCAGAGTTCAAAGCAACCTCAGTACCAATGTCTTCCATATTTCTACTAGGAAGGCTCCTTAAGCCTATATTTCATTGCTTTCAAAATCCAAAGTCATAAAATCCACATTGTTCAAAAAAAAAAAGAAAGAAAAAAGAAAAAGAAAACAAAGAAAGAAGAAAAAAGGAAAATACCCAAGTCCCTGGCACTAACTTCTGTGTTAGGCTTTTATTGCCCTGAAGAGACCCCATGACCAAAGCAATAAAGGCCAACATTTAATTTCAGTCTAGCTTACAGTTTCAGAGGTTCAGTCCATTATTATCATTGTGGTTGTGCTGGGAAACATGGCATCATGCAAGCAGACTTGGTGCTGGAGAAGAACCTGAGAATTCTACATCTTAATCTGAAGACAACCAGGAGGAAACTCAGATTCCATGATCAACAGAGCTTGAGCATAGGAAGCCTCAAACCCCACCCTCACAGTGATAAGCTTCCTACAAAAAGAGCACACTTACTCCAACAAGGCCACACCTCGTAATACTGCTACTCCCTGTGGGCCAAGAATTCAAACACATGATTCAATGGGAGTCAAACCCATTCAAACTACCACAGTAGTTCCAAAGAAACACACACACACACACACACACACACACACACACACACACACACATAAAGAACCCTAAAAAACAGCATATAAACTATATAGTATGTTGGCCAGCTTCTTCTGAGCATGAAACCTTCCCTGGAGTGTGGTTAATATATCCAGGGTTATTCCACTAAAGAAAACTGAATTTTCAACATGAGTATAGACAAGCATTGTGTGTGTGTGTGTGTGTGTGTGTGTGTGTGTGTGTGTGTAGACTTGGATAGAAGTTTTAAAATAGAACATTTTTCATCAAAGAGGGTAGACCCAGATGGAGAGGATTGTCTGTCTGTTGTCTAATACAGAGCAATGTTGTATACAAACAAGCAAGAGAAACCTAAGAGAAAGTCTGCAATACCCCATGCTATGAAACACATTCACTAGAAGCTGGTGATAGTCTCAGCTTGACAGAGGACATAGGTCAAAGCAATATGTATATTTCAAGTGATATTAACCATCTGTTCTTTGTGTGAGACAGGTAGAGTTTCTCGGAAATTGTATGCAAGAATTCTGCCAAATTCTGTGTTGGGCAGAATTTGTCTGTCCTGAAAATTAGACAATTTGAAGAGTTGTAGTTGGTTTTTGGGTCTATCACACACATGTCTACACTGCCACCAATTGTAGTGGGACCTTTGACTTGGAATGCTTCTCCCCTGATGGTTTATGTTTGTGTGTTTTTATACCACTTCTTACAATTTTTTTTCTGGCATATTTTCTTTTCATTTCTACTTATTCTCTAATCTGTTTTCTCCCTATATTAATTTCAAGAAAAGGAAAAGAAAAATCAATCTTATTGGTAGAATTTTAATAAATGAAGTTCTATCATACATAAAATAAAGGAAGAAACAAATCCCTCACTATGATTGTTAGTCAATCTAACAATTTTAAAACAGAAATGCTTGAACTATTTTTGAAATCTTACAGATCATAAGTTGTTTCAGAAATAAAAAATTGGATAAGAAATAAGCCAAATTCTGTGCTTCTAAAATATCTTGATTTTAAAGAACTATTATTTGAATATATGTTGTAAATTTTGATTTTATTTCCTCAGATTATGGGATAAAATAAAATCTTTACCCAACCTTGAGTTGAGCCCAAAGTGTTTTATTCTCTGTTCTAAGTATCCCTAGAGCTAAGCCTGGAAGCTTCTAGCCTCCATACAATCTAACATTCCAAACTGACTGATTCAATCCAGCTTCTGTCTGCTTTTCACTGAACTGCTCTGTTTAACATCATGCTAACTTTGGCAATATATTCTAATCATATCACTTCTTCTTATTTTCTGGCTTGTTCTTTCTTTACTTGTGCCTAGCTTGTTTTCTCTTCACACTGTCTCTGTAAAACTGTCCTGGTAAAACTGTCACACATACACAAAACACAGTTTTCTTTCCCTCATAGCTCTTAAGGAGCCTCCATTTCCTGTATCTTATCTATGACTAATTCTGACAAACCCTTCTCTCATTCATCACTTTGTAAGTCCCTCTATTAGATAAAAACTTTCAAACATGGCCTCTAACCTTACCTTCATTGTTACAGATTAAACTCCTCTAATAAGAATGTGACTGTATATCAGAGAGATCAAACTGTAATCTGCATTCCAGCTAGATTACATAGATATAAAAGATATTTGGATGTGATCTTCTGCTGGAGCAGCCATGCTGCTGAATTAAAATTCTTTTGTTATATATAATTTCAAAGCATTTAATAAATGAAACCTACAATAAAAGTGTTGCAATGAAATGTTATAGCAGCAATTATCAAACTTACTAATTCTGCTAATTTTAATACAGTTCCTCATGATTTGTTTATGCCCAACTGTACTTACTGTAATAATTAAGCTAGAATGTTAGCCAACATATAGAATCAACAAAATTGTGAGTATGAAATTTGTTGTTTTTCTATGTGTGTGTATGTGCATGTGTGCATACAAATACTAGACCAAGAGTATAGGGTTCTATTGGACCTTAAAGATACAATTCAGAAAAAGGATTAAGAGGGACCATAGAATATTACAGGTTCATTCAATGTCACATTAAATACAATAAAGAAACATTTCTCATAAATTAGAGCAAAACTAGATAATGTAAAGTGATCAAATTTAAAATTCTTCTATAAAAATCCTTAGATCCTACATTTATAAAGGTGTATCTAACTCATAGATATTATAAATCAGGAAACAAAACTAAATGCAGAAGTTGTGGTACAAGCCTGCAAACCCACATGAGGATCAGAACTCAAGGTCATTCATAGTTACAAAGAAATTTCCAAGCCAGCCTTTGGAAGTCTTTCTCAAAATAATTAAAAATAAGCATAAAAAATAACAAAAGGCATTCATTTAAGTTATATAGAACTGATAATTTTGATCTGGTTATCAACATTTTCAAAAAAATTAAACTAAAAGTCTAGACTATTTTAAAAATTAATATGTAATTAGACAGGCTATGAAGGTCATGCATATTTTAATAGAAAATATTTGGTTTTGTGAGCATGTTAAAAAGCCATTGCGATTATTATTTCCTTTCAACTGACAATTATAATTGAGTTGACTTAACATTTTGTATTACATTAAGATTTATTTTACTTTCCAACTTTCATAATAAAGAAATTTACTCCTCATGTTGATATTATATGATAAAGTCTTACATAAACACATGAATAGTTGTGCATGTTTGAAATACAAACAACTTGGAAAGCTGAGGCAGAAGGATAACACATTTCATGCTAGCTTGTCTTACATATAAATTTTAGGAATTGTGACTCAAAAACAAAGAACATAATGAGTACGAACAATAATTTAATGAAAAATTTAAAAATACAACCAATTTAATTCTCCTAAATATATATCAAGTTATTTCCATTTTGTTGTCATATATATTTATACATTGGTGACTACCATTCAGAGCACTGTACAGACCTATGTTCTTTTGTATAATATTTGATTATTATTTGCTCTCTTACAATGTGCATATAGCTTCATTATAATCTGTATGATATATTTCAGTTCTTACCAAATCATTTTTGTTTAAGAAGATTTTTGTGAAAAATAAACATCTTATTTTGAAAGTTACTTCTGGATATATTGGACATATTGGTTAGTTTTGTCAATTTGATACAAACTAGAATCACGGGGGTAGGTGAACTTCAATTGAGGAAGAACCTCTATAAGATTGCATATGGTTATGTGGGGGGGTTACTTTCTTGATATCAATTAGTATAGGGTGATAAGACCTAGATAACCACTCTCTTTATAATATTAATGTAGTTATTTTGATTAAAACTTCCATTTTTTAATAGAGGTCAAATCAAATTCAAGGTCCCAAGACCTCCTTGGGTAACTTAGATCTTGCTTAGCAAAAGGAGATATGTACATGGGAAGCTGGACTCCTCATTGGCAAGTTGTGACATGAATGCCTAGCAAGTCACCCCACTACAGTTGAATAACACGAGTAGTGGGAACAGGATAATTGTACCAAAAAGACATAATTCTACACTATCCCTATATCATGATTGTTGGGATAACTTGGCACAGATATTTGTGGTTTTCAGCCTCAAAAAAGCTTTATTATATTCTGAGTTAGGGTTACAGACTCAGGTCCAAAAATCTGACCTGAGTCCCTGAGTGATCAGTCCAGGAGTATGTGTTCAAATAAACTATCCACGTTTTATTGATATCTGTGTCCATTTTCATTGTGGGATGATTTCTGGACTCCAACATAGGGAAATCAAGTTCACTGTGAACAGTCCCATTCCAGGGCAGGGGGACTGGATTATACAACAAAGTTAGCAGGATCAGCCAAAGAAATAATTCTCTAAGCAGCATTATTCCTTTATTAAAAAAAATAATTACATTTTCTTCTTTGTGATCTTTATCTTCTTTCTTTCCTAGCTTAATGAATTCTCCCTTAAGATAAACTGAAACTTACAGATAGAATTTGTGTGGAAAAAAAATCTGCTTTATTTCAGGAGTACCTAACTGATACCATTTGTTCTCATTTTCCAGGAACTGTGACAATAAAGGAAGGGTTGAAATAGGCTGGAACCCCCCAGATAGCTGCTGTAACATATAAGGGCCACAAGGAATCTTAATTCCAGTTGGCACTCTGGAGAAAAGGTTTCACAAGCACAAGTTTTCTTCTGGCTGGAATACAGACATGCACTTAGTACACACCTTTAATGCTAAACAATATAGTTGTTATAAATATATATATATAAATATATATATATATTTATATATATATATATATTTGTAAAAGGAAGCAGCCATGTTTGAAAGTGATATCAGATTGAAGAGCAGAAAAATGATATATCAGATAAAGATTTTGACAGGATGAGTCAGAGATAGCATACACCTAACTCACATGAGAACAGGCAGGAAAGAGAAATAACATAAGAGAACAGGAGAGAAAAAGAGAGAGGGAGAAGGGAGATGGAGAGGGAGGGGGTAAGGATAAGGGAGAGGGAGAAGGAGCCATATTAGAACATATTGTCAAAGTTAGTATGAAAACAGCCAGATCAATTCAGTCAGTAGCTGATTGTATCAGTTATCTTGGAGTGGAGTTTTGAGTGAAAACAACTGAGTTGAACCAGGCATCCAAAGTTCAGAAGGAACTAAAAAGGGTACCTATTCAGAAGTAAGCATCCAAGACAATTACATATGGCAAATAAAATTTACTTTTACAGTATTCCACTATCTATTATATTACTTTCATTTTTAAAACATTTCCTCTGTCCTTTCATCTGTTAGAAAGGCTTTTCTGGCTTAATTGATCCCAATGTGTGTGTGGGAGGGGGTGGGGGTGTATAAATTTATATTCCACATATAAGAGAAAACATTATATTTCTTTCCTAGTATGGCTTATTTCACCATAACCTTTACTTGTATCCAGTACCTATGAATATCACTGAATAAATGAAGCCAATAAGAAACAGCTACATTCAGAGATATTCCCACATTGTAAAGAAAGGAAAACTATCAATGGGAGCCAAGGTTTGTAACAAGAAAAGACAGGTAGGTGAAACAAAAATGATATTTAGGGCAGTGATGTTATTCTGTATAATTGTGGAAAGTGGAGAAATGATAAAAGCAGAAAAGAATAAAATCACAAATAAAGAAGGAAGAGTTTTGAAAGTCTTACAATAGAATTAGACTGTGAATAATTTATTTAGAATTTAAATAAAAATATAAAATATTTGATTTGTAAAATCAAGTTATTTGAAAAACAAAAATCTACTTGTTCATTTTATTGTGATAATCAACATGAATAGACATTAAACCTAATAAAGTAATATTGTTATTTTTGTTCACTGGATTATCTATTATTAAGCTTTAGATTTAATACAGATTCTCAATATATACTTAGTCAAACAAATTTAATCAATTACTGGACTATGATTTCTTTTTTAATTTTTCTATTATGTTTTGTTTGTACTTAACCACTTATAATTATACATAAGCAGGATACCAGGAGATAGATGATCCACATTCAAAATCTGATACAAGGCCAGACAAAACAACTACAGGGGAATGTGGTTAGTGACTTGAGAATCAAAATTAAATTGTGGTCCAGTTTCTATCTGCTTCCAGGTGTTAACTTTATGGCACAGCTCTCCAGAACCAAATCCTGCCCTGAGAGACCTGGTCTCCTGGGAATGCGGACACACCTAAGATCACAAGCTCACAGGCTCACAGGAAGGATAGGGTGCAGTCAAAGACAACAAGACCAACTAACATCAGAGGTAATCATATGATGAGAGGCAAGCACCAGAATCTAAGCAACAGAAACCAAGTCTACCTGTCATCATCTGAGCACAGTTCTCCCACTATCCCAAGTCCTACAAAGCCCAACACACCTGGAAAGCAAGACTGGGATTTAAAATCACATCTCCTGATGATAATATAAGACTTTAAAAGGACATGAATAACTCCCTTAAAGAAATACAGGAGAATAACAGGTAAATAGGTAGAAGCTGTTAAAAGAAAATACAAAAATCCCTTAAAGAACTACAGGAAAACACAACCAAGCAGGTGAACAAATTGACCAAAACCATCCAGAATCTAAACATGAAAATAGAAACAATAAAGAAATACCAAAAGGAGACAACCCTGGAGATATAAAACCGAAAAAAGAGATCAGGATTCATAGATATAAGCATTACCAACAGAATACAAGATATAGAAGAGAGATTCTCATGTGCAGAAGATACCATAGTAAACATTGACACAACAGTCAAAGAAGTTGGAAAATGCACAAAGCTCCTAACCCAAAACATCCAGAAAATCAGGATACAATGAAAAGACAAAACCTAAGGATATTAGGTGTCGAAGAGAATGCAGATTCCAACCTAAAGGGGCCAGTAAATATCTTCAACAAAATTATAGAAGAAAACTTCCCTAACCTAAACACACAAAACAAAGAAAAAATAAGAAAAGCATTAAGGGGAAAAGGTGAAGTAACATAAAGAGGTAGAACTATTAGAATCACATCAGACTTCTCACCAAAGACTATGAAAGTTAGAAGATCCTGGAAAAATGTCATACATACCCTAAGAGAACACAAATGCCAGCCCAGGCTACCATACCCAGCCAAACTCTCAATTACCATAGATGGAGAAACCAAGATATTCCATGACAAAACCAAATTTACACAATACCTTTCCACAAATACAACCCTACAAAGGATAAAAGATGGAAAACTCCAACAAAAGGAGAAAAACCATACCCTAGAAAAAGTAAGAAAGTAATTTTTTCAACAAACCCAAATAAGATAGCCACAATAACATAATTCCACCTCAAAAATTAAAAATAACTGGAAGCGGCAATCACTATTACTTAATATCTCTTAACATCAATAGAATCAATTGCCAATAAAAATACATAGACTAACAGACTGGATATATAAACAGGACTTAGCATTTTGCTACATATACGAATTGCACCTCAGTGACAAAGGCAGACATTACCTCAGAGTAAAAGGCTGGAAAAATAATTTTCTAAGCAAATAGTCCCAAGAAACAAGCAGGAATAACCATTCTATTATTGAGTAAAATCAACTTTCAACAAAAATTATCAATATATATATCAAGATACTTCATGCTCATCAAAGAAAAAAATCTACCAAGAGGAACACTCAATTCTGAACATCAATGCTCCAAATTCAGGGGCACCCACATTCACAAAAAATCTTTACTAAAGGTCTAAGCACATATTGTACCTCACACAATAGTAGTGGAAGACTTCAATACCAATGGACATATCATGGAAACAGAATTGTTGCAGGATTTTCCCTGTCCAATTACATTAGGGCAATAGGAGCTCTGTGATTGGACAGTGAACAAGGAGGTAGAGCTAAGAGTTGCATAGGGGAGAACATCTTGGGGGAGAGGAAGAAGGTAGATGGCAGTGGATGTGAACTGGCATAGTACCACAGGTAGTTATGATATCATCAAGATAATTTTTTGTTTGATTTTTATAATGTAGTCCTCTGGAGGACTCCCTTTTTCATATCTGATCCATATAGATCTGGAAAGTGTAAAAATCTTAATCACTTCTTCCAAAAACACACAGACAAAACCTTTTTCTCAAATAATCATATCCTTGAGCCAGTAACCAGAAAACCCTTTATTTAGAACTCTCTCCCAGAGGAATAATATAACCACAAAACTCAAGATCACACCCATTTTGAAAATTAAAACAATCTAAAACAAATGAAGTAAACTAAGATACTGTATGTGCCTATAAAAGGCCCTTTTTATTTTGACAATCAGGATGAAACACTCAATATTCCCATGGAGCTCATGTTAGACAGAATTTGAGTATCCTGTGGCTATATAACCAATCTTTTACCATCTTTCTGTTTGGCTCTCTGCCTAGAGCCACAGGCGTATTTTATTAATACCTCTAAAAAGTCTATCTGTTAATTTCTCTATCAGGAGCCACTGACATTAATAATTAATACCTGATCAAAGCAGGCAATTATTATCACTACACTCTCTACTCTGGAGTCAGTGACTAAAAACAAACAAACAAACAAAAACCGGCACATTTCTGCACTAGTGCTGGGAACCTGTAGGCCTCAGAATAGCGAATTCATGGCACTGAGTTTATTCTTAGGGTGTTTTCAAGATTTTAATTAGAAATGGCTGAGAGTAGCCCAGCTGACTGTTTTCAGACAACAGTCCAGATTACTTTACATAGATAGTTGGTTTTCAAAAACGCCAGAAATCCATAGAATGTGACATTTAATGTTATATATTCATTTATTGTTGAGACAATTCTGCTCCTAACAGCATCCCTTCTTGGATTCAAAGAAGAAATAATCAATGGATTTGGCTCCAGTAGTGGTGAGAAAGACACTAGGCAAAAATAGCCTCATTTCATTTACAGACAAAATGCTGTCCAGAAAAAGGACATAAATTACAGGTTAAGACAGACTAGTTCTGCTGAGACAGGATAGACTTGTCCTTAATAACCCCAGTTTTTCAAAGATCTGTCACATGATTCTGGGCCAGAAGGCTGAAGACTAATGCTCCAACTTCCTGACTTACTGGGGCTGTATAGGTAGGCATCTATATATTTATCTTAGTTCTGGAAGCCATGTCAGGCTTCCTATATCTTCAGATATGTTGATCATTTTCAGATTTCTGATAGGGTTGAGAAACTACCTAAAATCTCATAGCCAACCCAAGCTATTTACTTTGAGAGAATGGATTTGAGAGGATGGTTTTCAGATGGAACTCAATCTAAAGCCAGGATGTAAGTCAGGTGCAAAACTATAGTCTTTTTAAGTAAGGATAGATGACAGAAGTCCTGGATAACTGACAAAAAATGTTGGACCGGGTGTTAGGTCTATCTTGTACTTTATCATTTACAAAATGGTAATAGTTGTGCTCAATTTATATTTTGAGAGAAAAGTTTTATTATCTTTTTTATTTAATTAAACAGAAAGAATGATATGTTGCAGGATTTTCCCTGTCCAATTACATTAAGGCAATAGGAGCCCTGTGATTTGACAGGGAGCAGGGAGACAGAGCTAAGAGCTGCACAGGAGAGAGCATCTTGGGGGAGAGAACGAAGGAAGATGGCAGTGGACATAAACTGGCATAGCACTTCCAGTAGTTACAATATCATCAAGGTTATAATTTTGGGATAATTTGCCTAATCTAGGTGGGCAGACTATATCATTATCAATTAGCTCTGAAATTATTGTACTATCTTGTAAATTGTGGTCAAGAATGATATAAACAAAGAAATAAAAGACTTTAAAGAATTTATTGAAAATGAAGGCACAACATATGAAATCTCATGGGAAAGAATGAAATCAGTGCTAAGAAAAAAACATAAACCTCTGAGTGCCTCCAAAAAGAAATTGGAGAGAGCATACACTAGTATCTTGACAGCACATCTGAAATCTCTAGAAAAAAAAATGAAGCAAATACACCCAAGAGGAATAGAGAGCAGGAAATAATCAAACATAGGGCTGAGGTCAATCAAGTAGAAAGAAAAATAACTATACAAAGAATCAACAAAACCAGGAGCTGGTTCTTTGAGAAAATCAACAAGATAGATAATCCCTTAACCAAACTAATTAGAAAACACAGAGACAATATCCAAATTAACAAAATAAAAAAAGAAACAGTAAAACATAACAACAAAAACTGAGGAAATCCAAAAAATCATCAGATCCTACTACAAAAGCCTATAATCATCAAAACTGGAAAATCTGGAGGAAATCGACAATTTTCTAGACAGATACCAGGTACCAAAATTAAATATGGATCAGATAAACCATTTAAACATTCCCATAACCCCTAAAGAAAAAGGAACAGAATGTCTCCCAACAACAACTACAAATAAAGCTCAGAACCATATCAGACCTTAAAAGAAGACCTAATACCAATACACTTCAAACAATTACACAAAATAGAAACACTATCCAATTCTTTCTATGAAGCCACAATTATGCTTATACCTAAACCATACAAAGACACAACAAAGAGAACTCCAAACCAAATTTCCTTATGAATATTGATGGAAAAATAGTAAATAAAATTCTTGCAAACTGAATACAAGAGCACATCAAAATAATCATCCATCATGATTAAGTAGGCATCCCAGGGATGCATGGATGGTTCAATATATGGAAATTCATCAACATAATCCACTATATAAATTAACTCAAAGGGAAAAAAAGACATATGATCATCTCATTAGAGGCTGAAAAATCATTTGACAAATTCAACACCTCTTCATGATAAATGTCTTGGAAAGCTCAGGAATTCAATACCTAAAGATAGGAAAAGCAAAATACAGTAAATCAGTAACCAACATGAAACTAAATGTAGAGAAACTTAATGTAATCCCAGTATAATCGGGGACTAGACAAGGCTGCCCACTATCTCTCTCTCTACTCAATATGGTATTCTAACTCCTAGAAAGAGTAATTGGAAAACAAAGGGAGGTCAAATGGATTCTAATTTGAAAGGAAGAAGTCAAACTATCATTATTTGCAGATGAAATGATAATATACTTACATGACCCCAAAAATTCTTCCAGAGAACTCCTAAGCCTGATAAATGATTTCAGCCAAGTGGCTGGATATAAAATTAGCTCAAACAAATTAGCCTTCTCCTAATTAAAGGATAAACAGGCTAAAGAACAAATTACAGAAATGACACCCTTCAGAATAGTCACAAATAATATAAAATACTGTGGTGTGACTCTAACCAAGCAAATGAAAGATCTGTATGACATGAACTTCAAGTCTCTGAAGAAAGAAATGGAAGAAGATCTCAGAGGATGGAAAGATCTCTCATGCTTATGGATTGGCAGGATTAATGTAGTAAAAATGGTCACCTTGGCAAAAGCAATCAACAGATTCAATACAATCCCCACCAAAATTCCAAGTCAATTCTTCATAGAGTGAGAAAGAACAATTTGTAAATTCATTTGCAATAACAAAAAACCTAGGATAGAAGAACTATTTATAATAAATGAAATGCTGGGGGAATCACTATCCCTAACCTCAAGCTTTATGACAGAACAATAGTGATAAAAATTGCATGGCATTGGTACAGAGATAGGCAGGTAGATCAATGGAATAGAATTGATGACAAAGCGGGTCCCAAGGAACTGGAAAAAGTGCTTTACCAATCCTTCAACTTATAAAGGGCCAATATCCAATATATACAAAGAACTCAGGAAGTTAGATTCCAAATAACGTTATTAAAAAATGATGTACAGAGGTAAACAAAAAATTCTCAACTGAGGAATACTGAATGGCTGAGAAGTACCTGAAGAAATGTTCAGCATCCTTGGACATCAGGGAAATGCAAAGTATATCATCCCTGAGATTCTACTTCCCACCAGTCAGAATGGCTAAGATCAAAAACTCACGTGACAGTGAAGGCTGGTGAGGTTGTCCAGAAAGAGGAATACTCCTCCATTGTTGGTGTGATTCCAAGCTGGTATAACAACTATGTAAGTCAGTCTGGTGGTTCCTCAGAAAATTGGACATAATACTACTTGAGTACCCAGCTACACCACTCCTGGGCATATACCAAAAAGGTTCTCTAGCAGAACAAAGACACATGCTCCACTATGTTCATAGCAGCCTTGTTCAAAATAACCAGAAGCTGGAAACAACCCGTATGTCCTTCAACAAAAGAATAAATGCAGAAAATGTGGTACATTTGCATAATTGCTCAGCTATTAAACACAATGAATTAATGAAATTCTTAGGTAAGTGGAGGGAGCTAGAAAATATCATCCTGAGCATGGTAACTCAATCACAAAAGAGCACACATGGTGTGTACTCACTGATAAGTGGATATTAACCCAAATGCTTGGAATACCCAAGATACAATTCACAGACCACATGAAGCTGAAGAAGAAGGGAGATGAAAATGTGGATGCTTCAGTCCTTAGAAGGGTGAACCAAGTAATCAAGTGAAGAAATACTGAGACAGAGTGTGGAGCAGAGCCTGAAGAAAAGGCCATACAGAGACTGCCCCACTTGGGGATCCATCCCATATATAGACACTAAACCCACACACTATGCAGATGCCAAGAAGGGCTTGCTGACAGGAGCATGATATAGCTGTCTCCTGAGACACTCTACCAGAGTCTTACAAACACAGAGTTGGATGCTAGCAGCCAACCATTGGACTGAGCATGGAATCCCCAATGGCCTAGTTAGAGAAGGGACTAAAGTAGCTGAAGGGGTTGCATCTCGTAGGAAGCACAACAATACCAGCCAACCAGCCCAACCCCCAGAGATCCCAGGGACTAAACCACCAACCATAGTGTATACACAAAGGGATCAACAGCTCCAGCCACATATGTAGCAGAGGATGGCTTTGTTGGACATCAATGGAAAGAGAGGTCCTAGGTCCTGGAAAGGCTCAATGCTCCAGTGTAGGGGATGCCAGGGCAGGGAGTTGGGAGTTGGTGGGTAGATGCAGGAGCACCCTCATCGAAGCAGGTGGAGGGAAGATGGGATAGGGGTTTTCCAGAGGGGAAACAGGGAAAGTAGATAAAATTTGAAATATAAATAAATAAAAGATGGCGATTAAAAAAGATAATAATACCTAAATTGTGCATGTGTGTGTGTGTGTGTGTATGTGTATGTGTGTGTGTGTGTGTGTTTGTGGTTGTATGTACATGTCATTCAGTATTTAGAAGGTAGTTACGCTTTGTGTGTATAACCAGATTCTGAATGATGAGTTATTGTGAAATACTAATGGTGAATCAAAATCACTGTTCATGTAGTCAACCCAGTTTGATTCTGTAGTCAACATTGGTTCCCAGAATCCACGGGCACCTCAAAAGCACATAAACTCTAGGTCCAAGTGTATCTGACATATTCTTTTGTCCCTGTGATACAAAGCATGAAAATTATACACATATACATGCAGGCAATATACTCACAATTTTAGGTCAAATGCTGAATTGTTGCTAAATATCATGTTGAAAATCAGTTTTTCTTAAAATAAACTTTTTTTTTCCTCCATATTTGGTTAGAGAAATGAGATGAGATAGGTCCTTTCTCAGATCATTATCCCCGATTCTTTACCCCATTCCCAACTCATCCAACCTACTGATTTCTCCAGGTATTTCACATCTTTGATTGTCCTTGACAAGTTTTCTATTAGAAGTTGAGGCTTACTACATCCAGCCTTACTATGAATTTCCCTCTTCTGCCTCGGGAGAAGGGAGACTATGGGTATTGCAATTCACACATGAGAAAAAAAAAAAGGCTTTTATATTTGTTTTACTGTTCTTTGATTTGCACATTTATCACATATTTTTTTAATTGCTCTTAATTAAGCTATAATTTTTCAGATGCTTGAAAAAATTAGTCATAGAGGATGCTTAGACTACTTTAGCAAACTTTGAAATGGCTTAGTTTGGTGTCTACTGTGGATAGAACTAAACTTTGTCAAGGTACATTATAGATTACTAAGGGATGCATCAAATTTGGCTACAATAAACCAAAAACTCTTGCTTGCTTTAGTCATGTAATTATATAGTATATAGCTCTTTAGAAATTCATAAGAAACAGGGAGGCAGTAATTTTTGCTTTATCGCTAGGTCAGCATTTTTAACAGGGACAACATGGAGGACTACAAATGGGATGTTATATAGAAAGGACATAAATCAGGAATGGTAGCTAATTGCTATCATATGCAAAAAAACAAAAGAAAAGAAAGATAGAAAACCCCTTGAATTTCTAAACCTATATAACTTCTTTGTTTTTTTCAAATATCTATAGCTTTACATGAATATTCAAATGACTTTTTGGCTATTTTCACCAATTCTAAACATATACATGTGTTTTAAGTATATTTTATTTATAATAAAATGATATAAATGTTATATTTTAAATTTCATTTCATTTTTATAAACTCTGAGTAACAGAATATATTTTAAATAAGAATCTCAAGAGTTTTTACTGTACTTTAATTCTTCATAAAAGTGGCAGCAGATATCTAGGTGTGTTTAGAAATCAGGGAATCAACATGTTAAAGATTTGTTTATTTTATTCATATATGTGTTACTGAGTATATGTATGTAAACCACAAATATATGCGTAGCCACAGAAACTAGAAGATGGAATTGGATACTCTTCAAAAGAGTTGTAGACAGTTGTCAGATGACAGATATTTATTCTGATTACTAAGTACTCTCAATGACTAATCCATAGCTCCAGCTCCAGACATATATATATGAAGGATCCTATAGTGTGTTTTGTTTTATATTTTGTATAAAATTGGAGTGGACAACATGAAATCGGCTAAGTAAATGTATATAGTAAAAGTAGTATACTCATACTACATATTACTTTGTACATGTGTACATGTTTAAGGTAAACATTCAATTTGAAGAAATTTTAATATACATTTAATTAAGTGAATTATATCAAAGTTACTGTAGTACCTATTATAAGTACCTTAGAAATTTTAAGTTTGTTTAAATATATCCTTCACTTTTAAAACAGAACAAAAAAGGTAAAAATTAGATTTAATACATGCTACTATTTTGCTAAGTCCAGCCATGGTAGATACAGCATGACATGGGATAACATAAGTGCTGATAGTTGTTATGGGTGTAAGGCTTGTGTATTTAATAATGTATAAATTTTCTTATTCCTCCTTTGAGATATGGCCTCTTTGCCAACAATATTGACTCCATTATAATCAGAGACAGCACCAGTCCAGGAGGTGAGGGTGTGGTTATTGTCTCGCAAAATGGTAGAATGCTATGACTTTCTGGACAGTCCATAAGGCTGTTGAAAGAACTTCAAAAACATAAGTTCAAAAATATATAATTTTTCAACTATCCAAAATATAAGGATGTAATATGAATTATATGAGGGGCTTCACAAACTTTGGAATACAGTGGCAACTGTACTATGAGGCAGTTTATCAGAAAGACACAATGGCAGGCAGATAGAATGACAGCCATATTCCTGAGTTCAAGGTTACCCTGGGGCAGAGGGAGTTTAAGTCTAGGTGCAGGCATGGTAGGAATGGTAATGTGTTTGTGGAGGTCCCACCCAGCTAGCTTTTTGTCTGTACTTAACAAAGTTAGGCAGATCTATGAATTCTTCTGCAATGCCAAAAAATATACTTGCTCTGCCTTCCTGTGAATCAACAGGCTGGAGTCACAAGATGCTGATTCATGGGATAATCAAATGTAACCTGGGATAATAGCTAAATTGATATGTAAATAAAAGACTAAGCTTTTGATCTGCAAGAAAAGAGCAATCTGAGATTTGGAATAGCAAGGAAATCTGTCTCAAGCAGAATTCTCTCTCTCTCTCTCTCTCTCTCTCTCTCTCTCTCACACACACACACACAGAGAGAGAGAGAGAGAGAGAGAGAGAGAAAGAGAGGGGGTGCAAAGACACAGACACAGAGACAGAGGGAGACAGAGAGAGACAGAAGATCTGGCAACCTGTATCAAACAAAACATAGGCTGTCAACTGTCAGCTTGTTACCCACAATGTGATCTCAAGTTGTTTGTTTTTCTGCTCTCAAACATCCCTTCCTCAGAACCCCTTTCTAAGCTGAGGCTGCTCCTTGGCACTATTTATTTCAAGAGGCAAATTTTAAAAGTACATCTCATATTTCCATTTACCTCTTATTTCATATTTTAACAACTCATAAGTATGTGATCCATCCTGTACTCACTCTTTGCCTGTTTCACTACTTTAATTTCAAAAGCTCTTCACTACAAAAAAAAAAAAAGTATACAAAATGACTATCAATATGAATCTTCTTAGAATGTAGCTAATTTCTTCACTAAGTGAATAATATTGATTTCTGTAGGCCTGTTTATCTCTGTTGTATCAAATATTTTAAATCCTTTAGTTTCTGAGACATAAATTGTACTTAACTATTTTTATGATTTTCTTTGAAGACACATTTCAAGGCACCCTTAATTTCTCTGTACATTAGTACCAAATTGTAAAGCATAAAATGGATGTACCACTGTAATATGAGAATTCTAAAATGGCTGAATGATTCTCCATCAATACTTCCTTGCTGCACATTTGACCTCTCTAATTCCAAATTAACTTATTTTATTAGCATAAAAAATGCAATTAAGAAACAGAAGTTAGTGATGTGCAGGTGTAATTCAAGTACTCAGTAGTTGTAGCCAGGAGAATTAGAAATCTAGGGCTATAATGAACTACACGTCAAGTCAAAAAATACCTTGCTATATGAGATTCTATCTAAAGAAACAAAATGTAAGCCTAAGTGAATGCTGGTTGATATTTTAGTCATATTAATGACTTAGCCAAAAGTAAAACTAAAACAAAAATATGTAATTTTACTCTTTGCGAATTATGTATTTTTGAAGCAGGTAAGAGTGTGTGGTACTTTCAAATATATATATATATTATGTATATATAATATATATAATATACATTAAATTAAATGTGCATATGTATATATAATTTTTAAATAATCTTTTAGTTTATTAATATTGTACACATGTGTACCTGATGTATATGTGAAGGTCAGATAGCAACAGAGGAATTGAATTTTCTCCTTTCACCTTGAGTGAATTGCAGAGATCAAATTTAGATCAGGTTAGGGTAGATATTACTCTTAGCTGCGGAGTCATTTATTCACAATGTAATGTCAGAGCAAACTTTTCAGCTTCTTAAAATGTTACCCTGAGGAGCCTGCAACTTACTTTGTTTACCAGGCTGGACCTAAACACACTGAAATATACCTGCATCTACCTCCAGAGCAGAAAAAAAAAATCATGCATGACCACAAGAAACATAGGATGAAAAAAAGATTAAACACCTATACATGTTTGCAAAGTTGTATGTATGTAATCCAATCTAAGTATTATTTTATATCGTTTGTAAATATATTGAAAGTGGCATAGTATCCTACTAACCTATGTAATTATTAATTTAAGTGTTTTATGTCAGTTAAAACAAGGTTAAAATAAAATTATCTAGTATAATTTATAAAACCAACAAACAGTTCAGCAACTCTAACTTTTATGTTTGTAAAATTTCATATCTACTTGTTTTAATCCATATATATATCTATATCTATATAGATATAGATATAATTTCACTGTAGCCATGAGACAGCAATTAAAGTTGAATTGGAAGGAGACATATAGTGCTGTATCAGTACATAAAGGCAAGGGACAGAGAGTATGGCAATGGAATCAAACACTACAACGTATATTCAAATTGAATAAAAAGCTGTTCACTCACCAAACTCCATTAAGGGCTTAAACCATTCATGACATCAGAGCTCTCATTGTTTTCTTGTATCTACAAATGCCAGAATATACAAACAGACATTTCTTAATTCAATCAAGTGGATAATAAACACAATCTAAACATAAAAAAAATAGTAAAAAAAAAAGAATGCCAAGTGCTGTAGAGTCAGCTCTGTCAATATAATTCTTGCTACACAAGCATGAAGACCTGAATTTGGTTAATCCTCAGTAGTCACATAAAAGCCAGGCATAGTGGTACATGCCTATAATTTCACTGACAAGGAGTCATAGAACAGAGGATTCTAGGAGCTTGAACGAATCAAGCTCCTAGATTGTGTGTGTGTGTGTGTGTGTGTGTGTGTGTGTGTGTGTGTGTGTGGTGTGTTTGTGTATGTGTAAATATGTGAATGACTATGAAGTTCAGACAAGAATTTGAAGCAGTAGATTCATTCCTTCTATTTTCTTAGTACCAGGGATTGAACCCAGAACATTGCCTTAGCAACAAATGCCATTAGCATTTGAAACATCTCACCAGTACTATATGTGCTTTTTGTTCATTATAAATATAAGCTTATTATTCTGTATGTGTTCAATGTTATTTTCTCTTATTGATTCACAGTATTTTTAATTTAGATGAAGTAAATTTTGTTTTCTGCTATCTTTACTTCATGTTTTTGATAATATCGGAGATGCCTTACTGAATTCAAGGTAATGAGCATTAAATGACTTGTATAATTATTACTGATATTTGGGATATTTATACATTCTGGGTTAACTTTCACATAGAGTATAAAGCAAAAATCTATTTTATTTCTAGTTGTTAGTCAAATTGTCTCTCTGCTTTTGGTTTAAGAATAAAATGTGTTTTATTTCCATTCTTTACTCATGGAACATATGAGTAGTTCCATGAATAACCATGAATAGTTGTGCCCTTAAACATTTGTGAACAAATAGTATGTGGAATTATGGTTTCATTTCTCTTTAGTATTTATATAGAATTGTAATTGCTGGGTTATGTAAAATTCTGTTTAATTTATATAGGAACAAAAAGTTGAAATATTCTCAAATGACTGATATATTTGAAATATATGCAGACTCCACTTTTTCACAACTATACTGAAATACTTTCATTTAAAACTATGGTAATCCTAGTGCACAGAAAATATAGTCTTACTGCAGCTCTACTTTGTATTTCCCTAATGACAAAGTATGTGGAATTACTGAAGTGAAGTGACAGCTCATTGTGTATTAAGTTTATATCCCCTCATCATCGAATGATACACTCTTTCCCCTGTCACATGTACCTCTTATCCATCTCTTTGTCTATGGCCAGAAAAGTTTATTCATAGCTTTTTTTAACCAAACTTTTTATATCTAAGATATTGCTTTTTCTTGCTTATGAGGCTTGGACAGACAATATTGTTTGCTGGTTAATATTTTTATTTTTTCAAATTAACATGGTTCAAATATCTTCCCATTCCATGAGCTTACAGGATATTGAACATTCCTTCTTTGTGTAGTTCATATCACTATTATTTGTGTCTAAATGAATTGCTTTAATGTCTCAAGGCATGGTAAAATAGAAGCCCAAGGATCTCCTGGATTTCATATATACTATCTCCTTTCTCCATCTGTAGTTGCAATCTATGTTCCATCAGTACTTAGACTTAATTACAGCACTCAGCACATTAACTTACGTCTTTACTTATTGATTTAGAGGCATCTTTAGAGAAGCTTGTGAATGAAATGGCTTCCAAGTCAATTGCACTTTCCTCCTTTTAAATTAAACCCTCTAGACCAGTAGAGAATGTGATTATAGGGACAATAAGTCAAATTTTGATACCAGAGCATTATAAATAACAATGAGAAACTCTACTTTTATCACTACTACTTAATCCCTAAATCAGAGCATTCTTATGTACTTAGAGAATACTCTTCACAATAGCAAAGCAGGAGCAAGCTTACAAGAATCTTCAAAAGGGAATTTAAACACTTTGTCAATCTTGCTACTTCAGAATGGAAATAAGTAGATTTTAGATGGATGGGATCATGATGGCATTTCTTTTAAGGTACTCTCCAATTCTGAGTGTACAGAAACAATACATGAAATAATATGACACAGGACAAAGCTTTCTGTATATTCATAAACTTCCCTGAATGGTAGTTTTGGCAGAGACCTTATGTTGAAAACTACTGTAATAAAAGCAATGCAAAAAATTTAATTATTAGTAGTTCTTTTGTTAGATTTTACAGATTTCTAAATAAAGAGTTTGTGGCTAGGCTGATTGTTTACATTAGTCTTTAGATAGCATGCAGAATACCTTTCTGTATCAAAGATGGTGAAACATAAGGAGTAAAGGCACTATGTAAGAACCAGCTCATCATCTTCATGGTTTTTTTTTTTAGGTGTTTTCTTTAGCAATGGCAAATTGCTATCAGATTATAGAGAGCAACATATAGTATTGACAACAGCCTAGTTTGTTTTGAATTTCTCATGGGGCTCTTTGGCCAATAACTCAGTCAAATGTAACTCAATACATTTTGTAGAAGCTCCATTGGTTGACAAAAGATAGCCAGTTGAGATTGTTTCTCCCCATTACTGTGTGATTTCATTTAGAATTTGTGTATGTGTGTGTGTGTGTGTGTGTGTTTCTAGTGTATTAGGATTTTATACTACAACCCCAAGTGTTCTCCCAGTATTCCCTTCCACAAATCCCTCCACTCTCTCCTATTGTCTCAGGCTTTTCCACTCCTACCTGTTGGGTTAGAGTGGTATGAAGGAGTCCTGTATCTGCCCCAGGGCTCAGGCCTCTGGGGGAGGCGAGATGCCAGAAGTTTGACTGTGCTTACCCCACAGCACCGCCAGGGTCAAGCAGGTGTTTGGCTGTGAGAAGCCGTGGGACTCTGCATGAGGGTGGGGGGCGTTCATGTCCTGGGGGTCCTGGGGACTTTACAGAGCCAGCTCCATCTGGTTCTCAGGCTCTTGGGCATCCCAGGTACCACTGGATGCTTCAGAAGAGCTGAGAACAGAGTACGGAACTGCAAGCTTGATCTAGACCGGGCCAAGGGGGAAAGGCAGTGAGGAGCCCAGCTGGGTCCTACTAGGAACCAAGTCTTTGGCTTGTCGGTGGCTAGCCAGATGGTTTGGTAGAGACCATGGCTGGGAGCACTGAGAGGCCTTCTGTTGGAGACTAGACCTGGCCTTTTAGATGAAAGCTGGTTCCATCGTTCCCCTTGGCAGAACAGTCCATGGTTCTAGGGTTCTGTCTTGGAGAGACAGTCCATGGTTCTAGGGTGTTTATTGCTATGGTGGAGAGTGGTGATGAGTGAAACTGTACCCCCTAATCTCAGGGCAGGCATGAGATTAAAATACCTTTTGTAGGGAGAAGTGGCTGGGAAGGGAAGTTTATTGGCTAAGCCACTTGGTGCCTCATTAAAATGGGAATGTCCTGAGGCTATGTGATTACACCTCTACCTGTGGAGGGGTTTGGGATATGTGACTGATGTTCACCTACCTATGGAGAGCTGTGGCCTCAGTGTTAGGAGCCTGGTGACCAGGAGTATGGCAAAAATGCCTATCATCCCTTGTCCAGTTGTCCCCTGCTGGGGACCCCCATCTGGGGCTCTAGGGTTTAAACCTTAGCTCAACCAGAAATCAAGCTGCATTTCATGGTCCCACACCTGCCCAATAAAAACCCAGAGGCTCAATATTATTTGCAAATGCCTAGACCTCAAACATGGCTCGATTCCTGGCAAACTCTTAAATTTTTGTCCCTTTTGTTCTAAACTGAGTTCATCTACATGACTGTTTCTCTCTCTTTGTCTGCTTACATCTCTCTCCTCTGTGTTCCAGTCCACAATTTCTTCTCCAACTTGACTCTCTTCCAACCAGAAGTCCCAACATGAAAGTCCTGTCTTCTTATCCTGTCTCAGTTTCTTGTCCATTAGACTTTTATTGACAGGTGATTATTCCATACAGTACACAGGAGATTGTCCCTACAGCTCCTCCCTTTAGTCTAATAAAAGGCTCTTTTTTTAACATCAGTAAGCTATGTACAAAAAGAGCATTTATGAAAACTATCAGGTAAGAATTACATTCACAATGTCCAGTCCATGTGCATTAGGTAACCTTGGAGAAAGTATTTTACAATCTTTCCTATCTTTTTGGGTCCAAAATTCTGTAGCTAAATATTTTTCTATCATAACTTGCATCAACCTATAAATATTGTCTTACAGCTTAATTTTTAAATCATAAACAACATAAGGTTAATTGTGAGACATAAGACTGTACAAGTGCAAGAGACTAATGGGGATGAAACCTACTGGAAGCATAATGCAAAATACATTCAGTCTAACTCCAAAAGTCACTGTAGTCTATAGCAGTCTCAACAGCATTAAAATTCCAAAGTTCAAAATTTATTCTGAGATGCATGCAATTGCTTAAATGTAATCCTGTATAAAATCAAAATTCAAAAATCAGGTGACATACTATCAACATCACAGGACATATATTATCGTTTCAAAACATCTTAGTAAGGGAATATTGAACCAAGCATGACCAAAAACAGTAAATGCTAAACTCTGCATGTCCATGGCTGATGTCTACATCCTTTCAGCTTTGTTGACTGCAACACAGTGCTTCCTCTTGGGCAATTAGCAGCTTTCCTTGGCTGGTATCCCATGGCTCTGACATCTCTAATATCTTGAGGTCTCCAAGTCAACTTCAACTTCACAGCTTCTTGTTTCAATGTTTTGGATCCACACATGATATTCAGAGCACTTCCAAAGAGCTTGGGCCAAATCTCAAGCTCTATACTCTGTAGCACTCCAGGCTCTAGTTGACTCCATTTCACTGCTGATTCTTGTTCTTGGTGGTGATTCCATAGTTCTAGCATCTCCAATATTCTTGGGTATTCCACTAAAACTAGGTTTCACCCAATAGCCTTTCATAGGCTTTCTTTATGGTGCCAAGCTTTCAAGTTCATTGCATGTCCCCTTTGGTCATGGGTTATGAACCTTAACTGAGGATGCACCTTCACTAATGGCATTTACTGGTATCTCACACTTCCAATGCTCAGCTGTTCTCTATGACTTGTTCATGCCTCCAATACCAGTATGAACCTGGGTGATTTTTATCTAATACCAAGTCTGGGTGCCAGCATGATGTCTATCTCTGGAACACAGCTTCTGTCTCCTGGGATTAATGACCTATAACACCATGCTTGTTCCTAATGGTTTCTTTAATTGCTTTGTACAAAATCTTTGTAAGAGTGGCTACTATGCCTCAAATCAGGATAATAGGTGTGGCCCCACATTCAGTTTGTATGTTACCCCAGATACAGGCTTTGATTTTTCTAGTTGCTTTTCAGAATAGTCTTTTTTCTTGTGGACAGGAATCTAATAGCTCATGTTTTATTGGGAGGGCCTTGAGTAAAGCCCCTTATGAACTGAAATAAATATCTTTGGGTGTCCTCCTACAGGGTTACCCTCCTCCTCAGCTTCTTACAGCATTTCCCTTATTCAACAAGAGGGTACAAATACCTGCATCCGACTCTTTCAGCTATTTGTTGGATCATTCGGAGCGCAGTCATGATAGTTTTTGTGAGTGCCCCATAGCTTCAGTAATAGTTTCAGGCCTTGAGGTCTCTCCTTGAGCTGGATAAATGATAAACAAGCTGAGAAAGAAATTAAGGAAAGAACACATTTCACAATAGCCACAAATATTATAAAATATCTTGGCGTAAATCTAACCAAACAAGTGAAAGACCTGTATGAAAATAACTTCAAGTCTCTCAGGAAAGAAATAGAAGATCTGAGAAAATGAAGAGATCTTTCAGGCCCAGGGATTGGCAGAATTAATATAGTAAAAGTGGCCTTCCCACCAAAGGCAATCTACAAAGTCAGTGCATTCCCCATCAAAATCCCAACACATTCAAAGACATGGAAAGTGCAATTCTCAAATTCATCAAGTCAAGGGAGGGGGGTAATTCTTAATAATAAAAGAACTTTTGGGGGAAATTTCTCTAGCTTTACTACATAGCAATAGTGATTAAAAACTGCATGATATTGGCATAGAGACAGACATGTTGATCAATGGAATAGTATTGAAGACCCAGAAATAAAACCACATAATTATGAACACTTGATCTTTGACAAAGACAGCAAAAATATACCAAAAAAAAAAAAAAAGAGAGAGAGAGAAAGCATCTTCAATAAAAGTGGCCGATATAACTGGCTGTCTGTATGTAGCAAAATGAAAATAGACCCATATTTGTCACCTTGCACAGCTCAAGTCCAAGTGGTTCAAGGACCTCAACATAAAACCAGATACACTGAATCTAATAGAATAGAAAGTGAGAAAGAGACTTGAACTCATTAGCACAGGGGAAAATTTCTTAAACAGAACTCCAATAAAACATGCTCTAAGATCAAGAATTGATAAATGGGACCTTATGAAACTATAAAGCTTTGTAAGCTATAGGATTTAGTCAATAAGACAAATCGACAACCTACAAATTGGGGGAGGGGGAAAGAAACTTCACTAACCCAACATCTGATAAAGGGCTAGTATCCAAAATATATAAAGAACTCAAGAAGCTAACTACCAAAAAACCAAACAACCCAATAAACAGATGGTGTATAGAACTAAACCAAGACTACACAGCAGAGGAAACTGGAATGGCCGAGAAGCACCTAATGGAATGTTCAAAATCTTAGTGTTCAGAAAATTGCAAATCAAAATGACCCTGCGATTCCACCTTACACAAATCAGAAAGGGTAAGATAAAAACCTTAGGTGACAATACATATTGGCAAGGATGTGGAGAAAGGGGAACACTCCTCCATTCCTGATGTTTTTGCAAACTGATGTAACCACTCTGGAAATCAATCTGAAGGTTCCTCAAAAAATTGGAAATATATCTACCTGAAGACCCAGTAGTTCCCTCTTGAGAATATATACAAATGTTGCCCCACCATACCAGACGAGCAATCGTTCCATTATGTTCATAGTGGCCTTGTTTGTGATAAGCAGAACCTGGAAACAAACCAGAAGTCCCACTACAGAAGAATGGATACAGAAAATATTGTTCATTTTCACAACAGAATACTATTCAGCTATTAAGAACAAGGAGATCCTGAGTTTTGTAGGCAAATGGATGGAACTAGAAAAAATCATCCTGAGTAAGGTACCTCAGACCCAAAAGGAATTCATGGTATGTACTCACTAATACGTGGAAATTAGAAAAAAAAAAAAAAGTACAGAATACCCAAGATACATCTTTTACATTCACAGGAAATTTTCTTCATGAATTATTATTATAGAAGAATGTATCCTTAGAAATTGTTTGTCTACAGTTCTTTTAGGGATGTTCTAAATTTTCATAGACTTATAAATCTTTTAATCTTAGGTTATCTTTGAAATTATTCAGCTCATCTCCATTATTCAACTTTGTCCCAAACATTTGTGGATTTTGAACTGCATTGTTCTAGGATGACACCTTGAAGAGTAATCTGTACTCTTAATTCAGAATATGGACCTTCAGATAGTATTTGATCCTTTATAATATCAGTGTTTCTGGTCATAGTTTGTTTTCCTATGCTTAAAACCTCATTTTTCTACCATGTTAACCATTTTAATTGATGGCCAGGCTTTAAGATGGCTTTCATCAAAAGTCTCCAATCTTTTGGAATTATTTGATTATTGAGTATTTGTTTTACATATATTGAATATATGCCATAGGTTGTTACTGCTTCCTTAAGTCTTTTTAAATCTTATTTTTCTGTAGGATACCATCTGAATTATTTATAACCCTATGAATTTATTTCATCCCCATTTAATTTCCTCAATAAGATGGGAAAATCTTTTTAGGATTCATAACAGTTATAGACTGCCTTTTGGCAATCTTGTTACATGGTTCCCCAACTATCTACTAACTTATTATTTTTTTATACTATCCTGATTTCAGCTACATGCCTACTTTCCTCTCCTCATCTTCCTATGTTTATCTCTTTCATCTTCCAATTGTAAATTTCTTCTGCCTATCTCCCAACCAGAAGTCCCAATCAAGAGTACTGCTTCTAAACATGCATCATTTTATTGTCCATTAGCTATCATTATATGATTATTCTTCATAGTATACAGGCGATTATCCCTAAACCCCCCATATTTGATTCTTCTATTATAGCCTCTTTTCTGTCTATAGCTATCTATTCTACTTCCCTCTCCTAATAAAATCTGTATGTTCCCTCTAATCCCTTACTGGAGCTACCATCTGTTGTTCTCAGGACTGTAGCTGGATTATCACTGATTTAAAACTAATATTTATATGTAAGTGAATATATATCACATTTATCTTTCTATATCTAGGATATCTCTCTCAGGATGACCTTTTATAATTTTTTAATGGAATTCTCTATGTGAATAGGTGTCTATGTGTCTGTGTTTTGGAGCATTTTCCTTAAATCTTCTTTTTACTCTTTGTTTTTATTTTATCTTTTAAAATTGTATTTACAGTTTTAGATGACTTAATTTTTCATAGACATAAAAAAAAAGTAGGGATTTTGGTAGGGGAAGAAGCTTCTACTCAGCATCTATGTTGAAGTGTTCCACATCAATTATCACAGGATCTGACAGATCTTGGTTAATACAGAAGACCAGACCAACTAAAAAATATATATATATTTTTCTGGATTCAATCATATGAACAACTTTCTGTTACTTACTGAATTATATAATTGGCATATATAAATGAAGACTATGTTAATCCAAACAGCTCAATCAGACCTACATTCTTGACAAGTATGGAGAGGACATCTTAGCATTGTTTATCCCATTGAATTTCTAAATTTTTTACTGAACATAAATTAAGTATATTTTTGTTAAGTGAACTTTTCATCTTCTGAAATGTCTGACCAATAAGTCTAAAGATGGGAATGCTGTACTTAATTACTATAATAGTGTTGTAATATTAATAGACGGTATTATACAAAGAGAAATTGATTAATTAATGTTATTTTTGATGAACCTATAATATATCAGTTACACCTGAAAGTAAAGCAATTTCACAAATTTTGCCAAATTAAAAGAAAAAGCTAGTACTGTTACCATTTACTCTAGAAAATAAAAGCATTTACCACATCAATATTTGCATGTCTGAAGCAGACTTTGTACAACCAGTGAAACCAAAACATGTATACAATAACTGTGGACCCAAGTTATCTCTGAAATTGTTCCAGGACAAAAATATAACTTTTGGCTTACTATTTTTTCTAGGATTTGGCATGACTAGTATATTTTTGTCCTTGTTAACATAAAAACTTTCAAGATAAAAGCAAGAATTAGGTGATCCTTTCATTTTCAAGGTAAGTACATTATTTTCCCTACATAATAACAGAGAAAATAAACAAAACAATTTTTAGGGACAGTTGGAAATATTTGAAGACAAAAGGAAAGTAAAATTTTATTTTTAATACTACTTTCTGTAAGACCAATCTGTGACTGGCAGACCACAGTTATAGTGGGTTCAAAGCAATCTCGTAAAAGTAGTGCTATTTCAAAACCAGTGTTCAAGAATCCTTTATTTACATTTCAAATATTTTCCCTTTTCCAGGTCTCCCTTTCAGAAACCCCCTATTCCCATCCTGCCTCCCCCTTCCTCTATGAGGGTTCCCCCACCACCCACTCCTGTCCTCCATCCCTGGCATTCCCCTACACTGGGGCATCAAACACCCTCAGGCCCAAGGGCCTCTCTTCCCACTGGTTAATCTTTTCAATGTGTAAATCTTTTACTCATGCACAGTCACCCTATTAAAATTACCTTCCAAAAGTGTCCTACTCTATTAAGAAAATATCCCACTTTAAATAATTTACAAATATCATATTTATTTTTCTTATAGTTCTAAAGGTTTGAAACTGAAAAATAGACTAACAGCATATTTTATGTCTTCTGGTGGTCCATTTTTTTTCTTCTGTGATTATTTCTTGTTTCCAAGTCCTATAGAAGGACATGCAACTATGTGCTTAAATAATAGAAAAGAAAAGAGAGACAACATGGCCATATAATTCTTTTGAGACCCTTTATGAGGACAATATTTTTTTCCTCTGAAGTCTAAAGGTCTCTCATCTTAATCACATCCTAAAGTACTCACCAATTAACGCCACTGAATTACAGAATCAATTTCAAATTGAATTTAGGAAATGCTATAAAACATAAAAACAACAATAGCTTCCTTCAGAAAGATGTGGAAGCTACTAACATTACAATTTATAGTAGTATTGTGAACTCATTTTTTCCACCTTAATTGCAATTGGCTTGAAATCTGGGGAATGATTGATGAAAAATTATCTGCTTTATAGATTCAAATTTATGTCTACTTTGATTACAAATACTCTACGGAAAGAAATAAAATATTTTGCACAATTCTTACTGTAATTTCATGACTGCCCTGAACAACCTGTACTCAGAATAGCATAAGAATTATATACAGCTATTCTGATGCTCATTTTAATGATCCTCTTTATCTTGGCTTTAGTAGTATAACTGAGTAACCACTGTCAGCTAAGGAAACAATCCTTCAGTCACCTATAGTTCTCTCAATAGATGTTATGAGTTTCCACTAACGTTTTATATTGTAAAGAAGAACAATATATTTTTTTCAAGGATATTGGGTGTTTCTGTTTAATGTAACAGAATATTGTTACTGAAAGAAACTTATAGAAGAAAGATTCTTTAGTTTAACTCTAGCTTCCAAAGGAACAAGGGTCCATCATGGTTAGGAAGCATGACAATAGTTAGCAGGTATGGTAGGAGGAGCAGGAGTTTGAGTTAACATATTCAACTGCAACCATGAAGCAAAGTATGAACTGGAAGTGGAGTGAGACTATAAACTCTCAAAGCCCATTGCTAAATGATGTACTTCCTACTTCAGAGCTTCAACAAATAAAGCTACTAACTTGGGACCAAGTGTTCAAATACTCAACCTTACAAATGACGTTTATTATTCAAATCACTATATTGAGTTCCTCTTTCAAATGTACTTACAATAATTTTGAGCTTTACTTTTAAGATTATTCTTTACAGTATAAAGTGGTCATTCATTGTAAATCTACTCAACTATTCCAATATCTTTAAGAATATATGCAGTTATCAGTCATTAATGAAATCAGAAAGAAGAAATGAGAATGAGGCTCTGATCCTAAGAAAATTTGAAACACAGTAAAACAATTTTTTTCAGCTATTATGTCTTAATAAAAACCATCCTGTCTTGATGTTCTACAACTAACTGAGGCAATAACTGCCGTTTGTTCCCACTTATATATCAGCTTCATTCTGCTTGCCATAGCTGCTAGTGTTGTAAAGTGGCCACCCTCAGCATCAATGGACAGAAAACATTTTCATCAAATCTCCAAGTGGCTGAATTGTCTTAAATGCCCAGAGAAAATATGAGATAGCCAACTTTAAATGAGGAGGGGGACTAGACCCCCTGAAATATGTCTAGCTTGATGTCAAAGGTTGTTATGTTTGATACTGTGGTTTCAAAACATGGCAATCATAAAATACCTATCTCTGAGTTTTGTTTTTGCTATCTAAGGGATCAAAAAATTTTAAATGTTAGTTCTACTGACTATTAGGAATTGTTCAGCATGGGAATGATATATGACAATTATATTTTTAGTTTTGAATGATAAAGTTCTTGAGTATATAACAAGCAAAGATAAAATAATAAATACTTAGTAGCAGGAAGAGAAAAGTGACAGATACCCAGCAAATCTCCTTCAAGCCCAGAAATCACATCCTCCAGCAGATATGGAATTGTCCAACTGAAAGAGAGAAACACAAAATTTCAAATCAGAAGCTTACAATCAACCAGAAGAAATTAAATGGGAAATTTTCTTTGAGGTAGCCAGCAGGAGTCCCCCCCCCCCCCCCCCAAAAAAAAAAAAAAAGACAGTCTCTGGTGTTAAAGAGGGTTCCTTTGCATAATGCTTCTATTTTTCTTCCTTTCTTCCTTCCTTCCTTCCTTCCTTCCTTCCTTCCTTCCTTCCTTCCTTAATTGGATATTTTCTTTATTTACACTTCAAATGTTATCCCTTTTCCTGGTTTCTCCCTCTCCCTTAAAACCCCCTATGCCATCTCATTTCTACCTGCTTCTATTAGAGTGTTGCTCATCCCACCGACCCACTCCTGCCTCCCTCACTTAATTCTTCTCCACTGGGGCATCTATCCATTCATCATAGGACCAAGGACATTCCCTCCCATTGGTGCCTGACAAATATGAAGGTGGAGCCATGTGTAATCTTAGGTTGGTGGCTTGGTCCCTGGGAGCTCTGGGGGGTCTGGTTGGTTGATACCGTTCTTCCTTCAGTCCTTTCTCTAACTCATCCAATGGGAAGCCCACATTCAGTCCAATAGTTGGATGTTAGCATCTGCCTCTGTATTTGTAAGGCTCTGGCAGGGAATCTCAGGAGACAGCTTTATCGTACTCCTTTCAGCAAGCATTTTTTGGCATCCACAATAGTGTCAGGGTTTGGTGACAGTATATGAGATGAATCCCATGTGGTTCAGTCTCTGGATAGCCTTTCATTCAGTCTCTGCTCTACATTATGTCTCCATATTTGTTCCTATGTGTATTTTGTACCCTTTATTAAGAAGGACCGAAGCACACACACTTTGATCTTCCTTCTTCTTGAGCTTCTTGTGGTCAGTGAATTATATCTTGGGTATTCAGGGCTTTCTGGCTAATATCCACTTATCAGTGAGTGCATACCATGAGTGTTCTTTTGTGATTGGGTTACTTCACTCAGGATGATATTTTTTAGTTCCATCCATTTGCCAAAGAATTTAATGAATTCATCATTCTTAATAGCTGAGTAGTACTACATTGTGTAAATGTACCACAATTTTCTGTATTCATTCTTCTGTTGGAAGGCATCTGGTTTCTTTCCAGCTTCTGGCTACTATAAATAAGTCTGCTATGAACATAGTGGAGCATATGTCATTAATATATTTTGGAGCATTTTTTGGGTATATACCCAGGAGTAATATAGCTGGGTCCTCAGCTAATACTATGTCCAATTTTCTGAGGAACTTCCAGAGTGGTGGTACCAGCTTGCAATCCCACCAACAATGGAAGAGGGTTCCTCTTTAAACACTTCCTTGCCAGCATCTACTGTCACCTGAGCTTTTGACCTTAGCCATTCTGACTGGTGTGAGGTGGAATCTCAAGGTTGTTTAGATTTGTATTTCCAAGATGACTAAGGATGTTGAACATTTCTTTAGGTGGTTCTTGGCCATTCAATATTCCCCAGTTGAAAATTCTTTGTTTAGCTCTGTACCCCACTGTTTAATAGGGTTATTTGCTTCTCTGGAGTCTAACTGCTTGGGTTCATTTTACATGTTGGATATTAGCCCTCTATTGGGCATAGGATTGGTAAAGATTATTTTCTTAATCTGTTGGCTCCCATTTTGTCTTATTGACAGTGTGCTTTGCCTTACATAGCCTTTGCAATTTTATGAGGTCCCATTTGTCGATTCTTGATCTTAGAGCATAAAAGCTACTACAGCTTGTTTCTTGGGACCATTTTCTTGGAAAACAATTTTCCAAACCTTTACCCTGAGGTTGAGTCTGTCTTTGTTACTGAGGTGCATTTCCTGTATGCAGCAGAATGCTGGTTCCTCTTTATGTATCTAGTTTGTTATTCTATGTCTTTTTATTGGGTAATTGAGTTGATTGATGTTAAGAAATATTAAGGAAATGTGATGGTTACTTCTTCTAATTTTTGTTGTTAGAGGTAGAATTAAGTTTGTGTGTCTATCTTCTTTTGGCTTTGTTAAAAGATTATTTTCTTGAATTTCTAGTGTGTAGTTTCACTCCTTGTGCTGCTTTTTTCCATGATATCCTTTGTATGGCTAGATTTGTGGAAAGATATTGTGTAAATGTGGTGTTGTCATGGAATATCGCGGTTTTTTTCATATATGGTAATTAAGAATTTGGTTGGGTATAGTAACCTGGGCTGGCAATTGTGTTCTCTTAGGGTCTGTATGACCTCTGCCCAGGATCTTCTAACTTTCATAGTCTCTGGTGAGAAGTCTAATGTAATTTTGATAGGTCTGCCTTTATAAGTTACTTGAAGATATTCCCTTACTGCTTTTAATGTTCTTTCTTTGTTTAGTACATTTTGTGTTCTTATTATTATGTGATGGGTGGAATTTCTTTTCTAGCCCAAGCTATTTGGAGTTCCATAGGCTTCTTGTATGTTCATGGGCATCTCTTTCTTTAGGATAAGGTAGGTCTTCTTATATAATTTTGTTAAAGATATTTACTGTTCCTTAAAGTTGGAAATCTTCACTCTCTTCTATACTTATTATCCTTTGATTTCATCTTCTCATTTTGTCCTGAATTTCCTGGATGTTTTGGGTTAGGATCTTTTTACATTTTGTATTTTCTTTGACTGTTGTGTCAATGTTTTCTATGATATCTTCTGCATGTGAGATTCTATCTTCTAGGTCTTGTATTGTTTTGGTGATGCTTACATCTATTACTCCCGATCTCTTTCTTAGGTTTTTTAACTCCAGGGTTTTCTCCCTTTGTGATTTCTTTATTGTTCTTATTTCCATTTTTAGATCCTGAGTGACTTTGTTCATTTCCTTTGCTTATTTCATTGTATTTTCCTGTAGTTCTTTAAGGGATTTTAGTGTTTCCTCTTTAAAGGCTCCTACCTGTTTTCCTGGGTTCTCCTGTTCATTTTAAAGGGAATTATTCATGTCCTTCTTAAAGTCCGCTGTCATCATCATGAGAAATTATTTTAAATCTGAATCTTGCTGTTCCAGTGTGTTGGGGTATTCAGGACATGCTATGGTGGGTTAACTGGTTTCTGAAGTATGCTGTTCCCCCAGCCTCGAGTTAGATAAACAAACCCAGGATGGTTTTACAACCTGGCTGGAGCCTGTCTGGCCTTTCTGCATTTGCAGCTTCCTACAGGAACCTTGAGGAGTTGGCTGCCCGCTGAACTTGCTGAAACAAAAAATTGGGTCTTTGGGCTTTCCCTTTATATAGGAGTACAGAATAATCAAGTTCAAGCCTTGATCAGAAATTTTGTCTTGGCGTCATTCTTCTCTCGCACCCCATCCCTTTTTCATTTCCAGCCTCCCTTTCAGGTATACCAAGTTTATCCATGGCTGCTGGACAGCTACACTGAAGATGCCAAGTAATCTTGGTTTCTGTTGCTTATGTATGTCCTTATGCTTGCCTCCCATTATCTGATTATCTTTAGTGCTACCTGTCCTTGCTATATCTGACTAGAACCTGTCCTTCCTGGGATCCTGGTTGTGTCAGAACTTCTCAGAGTCCAGTTGTCTCTGTGATCCCATGGGATCCTGGGATCCTGAAATCCTGGGTGTGTCAGAGCTCCTGGGAGTCAAGCTGCCTATAGCCCCTGAGATCCTGGTGTGATGAAGTTCCTGTGATCCTGTGCTCCTGTGATCCTGGGTGTGTTAGAGTGCTTGTGAGTAGAGCTTCCTCTGGGTGTTGGGGGACTAGCCCAAGATCTCGTCAGGGCACAGGCTCAGACCTGAAGGAACCCGTGCCAATGATCAGGCTGTATTTCTGGGTCCCTGGATTCTGCTGGTCATAATTACTCCTGGTTTTGGGACGGATGTTGTTTTCTTCTCACCTCTAATCTTATGGTCCTAGGTGTGTTAGGGTGCTTGGGAGTGGAGCTTCCTTCGTGTGTTATGGGACTGGACAGAGAGTTTGCACCCAAGGTCTCTGCATAATGTTTCTTAAGAAAACAATACAACAGCATATCTTATAATCAAACAAGGCACTTGCTATATTCATAAAAATTGAGTAGGAGAAGTGGAGTTAGTCAACTGAAGGTCCTAATGGAGGCCTCTTCATGGATTAATTTTCCATAGCTGCAATTTCAGCTTTATGTTCCTAATGAAGATATTTTTATATTAAGGAAAGTGATAATAACATCTAAAACAATTATCCTTTCAGATACTCTTAAGAACACCATGTTTTCATTCTAGTCTTGTTTTCTGTTTTCTTTTTTCTTTGTTACAGAGTTTATGCTGCCCTGATACAGTTTGTTTTAGAAGAGATAATGGAAGACCTCCTCACTCCAAGAGTTAGCTTCTCAGTGAGCTCAAATAGAAGATAAATATTTACCAATATAATGTACATTACACAAAATGTTCTCAAAGTCAATCAGGTTCTTTCCTTTCATCCTTTCTTTATTGTCTATGGTACCACTGCTTCTGCTGAGATGAATGTACCCATGAGGAACCCATAGCCACACACTAGATGTTCTCCACAACAAATTCTTATTTGTTTATTTATTTTTTTTCGAGACAGGATTTCTCTGTAGAGCCCAGGCTGTCCTGGAACTTACTCTGTAGACCAGGCTGGCCTCGACTCAGAAATCCGCCTGTCTCTTCCTCCCAAGTGCTGGGATTGAAGGTGTGCGCCACCACTGCCCAGCCTTATTTTTTCAATATGACAAGTCTCCAAATATTTGTTATTTCCTTGATGTATAACAAATTGCTCAATTTATCTTTCACATTTCATTATGGGGAAAAAAAAACAAATTTTCTCATGTACTTTTTTTTGAAACCACTCTAGTTAGGCATACAACTTGAGAATTTTTTTTCTTGGATTAAAGAATGACTTAGCTTAGTTCTTTTCCACATTCCAACAAAAAAGGTCACATTGCCATCATACAAAATCATCTTAATTTCTATCTGATTAATGACACTTTTCAAGAAGAATGGCCACCTACCAATATATAAAAGTATCTTCTTAATTTCAACCAATTGGAATAACTGTTTTCATATCCTTCTTTAAACAAGCAATATTTTCTAATAATTTTTAATGTGCTTATAAAGCCTACCTTAGAAATCAATGGTTTCTAAAGATTATACAGCTTCAATGTCAGTATTTCTACATATATTCAGCAGTTATCCAAAGCTAAAATTAGTTTTCTAGAAAACTGAAGCAAAATACAGCAAAATATAATTTTGCTTTGTCTACTTGATGTTTGCACCAATTTCTTTGATGTATGGATTTTCTGTTTTATTACTATGAAACTATAACCACGTTGGAACATGGAACTTGAATAGAGGTTTCTAGGCCATGGTTACTCATATTTGATTGCTGAATAAAACATCTTTCTTATGCCATTTGAATAAAAAGGTGTGTATTTGCACCCACAGTCATACACCTGGATATAGGAACATCAAGAATGATGTGCATTTTTATTCACAGAGAAGTCACCTGTATAAGAGCCAGACACCAACAACATGATTGCATTCTATTCAAATAATCTGAAGTTAATTTCTCAGGTGGATTGTGGTGATCTTTTTCATGGACTAAGTCCTCCTTTGTTTAAATGTGTTATTTATTCAGAGCTAGAAACTTAAGATCCTAATTGATACACACATTCTTTCAAATATTTTTCTCTAAAGTATACATTTAATTGTTTGATTTATATTTATGATTCCAATCAACTACTCAGCTATTGTATAGTTTTGGTTTTAGAATTTTGAAAGCATTTTATTTCTGACTGAGCATTTAGTCTGTTTGTCCCTGAAATACTTCAGGTATCCTATTTAAGGAAGGACAAAATTTTTAAGAAAACCAGAATATTTTATTTAATAATTATGTTAATTCAACTGACATGTATTATAGAAAAGGAATAAGGAATCTAACTAAAGATAAAATACTCGGCACTAAATCTCCTCCAATTGAGGATATTCACTATGCTTAAATTATTTTATTTTCATTTTTTAAATGGATCTCTTATGTAATAAAATTAAAAACAAAATCATAAATGGACAGTCTGATTTAATTCAAATTTAAAATCATCTTGTAAAATATAATGAAATTGGTAATTTATGAAATACCAGTAGAAGTTCCAAAATTTATTTCTAAGTTTAACTGATACTTTAAAAATACAAAGGAAACTGCTGTGTGAAATTGTTCAGTATTGTGTTCACAGTTCTTAAACCATCTTGTCTCAAACTAGAGATATTTGAATGGATAGAATGTAATTGGGAAACTATCATTATAATATTTTGTTAAAGAGTATTTTAAAAATTAGAGATTGATGGGGGGAGGCAGCTGTTTAAGGTCCAGCTTCATCCAGAAAAGGGGTTCTGAGGAACAGGTATCTTGTCACGTTAAAACAAAGGACTTGAATTTGAACTGTGGGTTACAAGCTGACTAGTTATGTTCTGGTTGAGAGCTTTCCAGATAACTCCCTCTATGTTCTATTCAAGACAGTTTTTTCTTGCTATTCTAAAAACTCTCTGGGGAGCTCATCTTGCCAACTGAAAGCAGAGTCTTTTATTTATTTATATATCAATTCAATTGTTACCTGAGGTTTCCTTCTTATTATCCCATGAATTAGGATTCCATGACCACAACCTCTTGATTCTTAGGAAGACACAGCAAGCACTTTGTTTTTAACATTTTTAAAAGAATTCAGAGATTTACCTGCGTTTGTTAAACACAGACAATAGAATAGCTTGGTGGGACCTTGCCCTGAAATTACCATTCCTACCATAACTGGGCCTGGACCTAAACTCCCTCTGTTCCAAGCTGACCTTGAACTCACATATCTGCCTGCCTTTCTGAGCTCAAACAAAAGCTTAGCTGTGTGGGAACTTGACCTGTGCCCACCACTCCATAAATCTCAATCTGCTTCCTTAGTATCTTTCTGACATGCTATCTCATAGTGCAGCTCTCTAAGTTTTTCTAGATTTCTGAAACTGTTTATACAATTCATATTATATCCTTATATTTTTGCATAGCTGAGAAATTATGTATTTGTGAGCTCATTTTTTTTTCAGAGTTCTTTACAGAGCCTTAAGGGATGTACTGAAAGTCAGAGCATTTATTATTATTTTGCAATTAGCCACACGCATACCTCCTTGACTGGTGTTCTGGTGTTGTCTCTGATTATCATGGAGTCATTAACCTTGACTGAGAGGACATTCCTTGAAGGAGAAACATAAAGATTTTACATACATATATATACATTCTCCACACAAACAAGCCCCACAGCAACCATTAACACTGATTCCAGAAGGAGGAACCATGTCATGAAGTCCCTTACATGGCCAAGCTGGAATTGGCACCTTCTTATTTGTTCTGTAGGAACTTAGGAGATAAGAATGTTGAAGGCCAGGAAGAGAGAAGGAAATGAGAGAGGGGTTCTTTTTGGATGGGGACAGCTTGAGGACAAGATGTAGCTACTAATGTCTCTGGGTTTCAATGGCAGATCCTTCAGGATTCAGCTCCAGAGGATGTAGATTTATTAAGGTTTACAAGATCAGGTTTTAATTGTTGTGTCCAGAGATTGCATTACCATTGTTTCTGAGCTATGTTTGTGTGGTATTCTTCTTCTCGAGGTGACTCTTCTGGGTTCTCATGAGAAAGGCACGGTGGCAAAGCATGGGTTTGCCTGATGTGTACCACAGAGGGTGTGGGGATTTGAAGCATGAGGTTGGCATGGTAGCGACCCACCATTGGGAACCTAGCAAACTGGGTGGAGAGATCATAAGAACTAAGTCTGAGAGTCTTCATGAGAGAAGAACAGGCCAGCCATTGCCTGCCAGTGCTGCAGCAGAGACTTGCCTGTCAAGCAATGTCAGTCTGAATTTTTAATATGTCCCACAATAGGTGGCAAACCAACTTGTTTGGCAAAAATCCACTAGAAATTTACAATTATTAGCCTGAGAGCTAGAGGTATTTTTTTTTCCTTTTTCTTTTTTCTTTTTCAATGAGTAGCTGGGTAGCATTAAAGAATCACATGGAATCAAGCACAGGAATTGAAACAAAGCAGGCTGTGAAGTCTCCTGCTGTGGGGAATTACAGGCTGCTCTGAGCTGAGCCAGAAGAATGAAGTTGCCTACTTCTTAGGGAAGAGATGGATTGAACTGTGAATTTATAAAATTGGAATTACTGGCTTTTAGGAAAGATTTATACACAGATTTTGTCCAAATCACTTGGGAAATTTCACCCTCAGTTCAGAACTAAGATAGGGAAAATTAGTCACTGACTCTAAGTAGAGAGAGCAGTGATAATCATTGCCCTCTTCCTGTAGGCAGATATTAGGAAAAGTTTGAAATAATTGTTTTAAAGATGGTAAAAAGATATATTGCTTTATTATGTCTTCCAGGATACTCAAATTATGTCTTGTACAGGATACTCAAATTTTGTCTAACATGGACTCCATGGGAATTCTGGGTTTAAATCCTGCTTTGATTAGCTGCCTGCTTTTAACCAGGTACAGATATAAGTGTGAATCAATTGTTTTAAAGATGGTATAAAGATATATTGCTCTAATATGTCTCACAGGATACTTAAATTCTGTCTAATATGGGCTCTATGGGAATCTTAGGTTATTATCCTGCTTGGCAAATAGAAAAAGTCTAAGAGTAGGCACATACAGTATTTTAGTTTACTTCATTTGTTTTAGATTGTTTTAACTTTAAAAATTGGTATGATTGTGAGTTTTGTGAATATATTATTCCTCTGGGAGAGAGGTCAATATAAAGGTTTTTCTGGTTACTGGATCAAAGATATGCTGACTTAGGAGAAAAGGTTTTGTCTTTATGTTTTTAGACAGGGTGATTACTGTCTATACACCTTCCAGAGTAATATGGATCAGATTTCATAGAAAGAGACTCACAGAGATCTAGATTCCTGAGAATTAAACAAAAGTGTTACCTTGATGATACTAAAATTTTGTTTTGAGATTTGTATATTACAGCATATACAGTCTTGATGAATCTCCTCATCAGACATGCTGAATTGACCTGCTTGAACTCCTGATGTCTTGGACTTTCAGCTGGATCCAGTCAGGACACAGGCATCAGAGACATAAATCAATCGTTAGTGTGGTCTTCATAAGGTCAATCTACTCTCCTATTTTCCCTACCTTTCTCCTCCCTTCAAAAGTATATCAACAACAATATTCAGCTTAAATAAGATATGAGGAGTCATCATCCCAGTTCTCTGGGCTTTGGGGCTGTACGTAATTATTGTAGGTTATCTTTCTAGGGAATTTAGAAATGGTCATAATTGGAACATGGAGGAAATTGATAGAATTTAATTGATAGAATTCTAAGCTAGAATTGATTGTATAGCCATAACCTCATTAAGTAGAAATCATTATAATTGTTACTAATTGAGGTCACAATTTCTTATTTTGGTACAGAATTCATTTTGATGAAAAATCAATGTTTTCATTGGTATAAATTGCTTGTATTGATACAAAAAATTTAAAACTACAAAGCTTAGACCCAGTCCTTCTACATATGCCTTTATAAAACTGATCTGAGATGATTAAGCCTGTAAGTTAATGGCCAAATAACAAATTCATGTCTCTGAGTTTATTGTTAGGGTATTTTCAAGATATTTAATTAGAAATAGCTGAAAGTAGTTAACATACAGCAGTCCAGATTACTTTAAATAGATAGTTGGTTTTCAAAAATGTTAAAAGTTCACAGAATATGACATTTAATATTATTTATCCACTTGTTATCTAGACAAATCTGCTCCTCATAGCTTCTCATTCATGGATTCAAAGAAGCATGTGAGCATCAGACCTCCAGGTGACCACTAGACAAAAAATTGCCTTTCTTTCCTGCAGACCAATAGTGTTCTTGAAAGGACTCAATTTACAGGTTAGTACAGCTTAGTTCTGCTAAGACAGGATAAGCTCGTCCTTAATAATTCCTGTTTCTCATATGTCTGTCAGGTTTTCCTGGGCCAGAAGGCTGAAGACTGATGCTCTAACTTCTTGACTTACTGGGGCTGTGTGGTTAGGCAGCTTTCCCTACAGTTTGTTTCAGTCCTGGATGCTGTGTTAGGTTTTGTACATATTCTCAGTTTTTGTTTGTCATTCTCGGATTTCTGATAGGGTTGAAAGACTACTTAAAATCTTATAGCTAACCCAGGCTATTTACATTGAGAGAACAGATTTGAGAGGATGGTTTTCATACGGCATACAACCTAAAACCAGGACATAAGTCAGGTGTAGAATTATAAGTCTTTTAAGTTAGGATACATGATAGTGTTCTATTTTAATGACAAAAATGATGGACTGAGTCTTAATTCTATCTTGTGCTTTATAAATTACAAAATGGTAATAGTTGTGCTTAATTTATATCTGAGATAAAAGAGTCTTTTATGTGGACAGAAAGGGGGAAATGTTGTAGATAGGCCTGGTGATGTTTGTATTTTGATTCTAATTCCACTCTCCTGTGAGGGGCTTCACACTAGGAGTGAGTTACATACTCTGGTGACTTCTTGTGAACCAATACCCTAATGAATAAAGGAGCCAATCACTGGGTGGGTAAGAGGGACTTTCAGGTTGGATAAGGGAATAGAGAAGGAGGCAAGAGAGAAGGTCTTTTTGGACAGGGATAGCATGAGGACAAAATGTAGCTACTAGTGTCTCCAGGTTTCAAAGATAGATTCATCAGAATTTGCCTCAGAAGGATTTAGATTTATTAAGGCTTACAAAATTAGGTATAATTGTTATGCCCAGAGATTGAGTTGCCATTGTTTCTGAAAAAAAATTTTTTTTGAAAGCCATTTAGATGCTTGAGGCCAACTTTTTGATTTTTAGTAGTAAATTTAAATACCTTATTCAGTACATTTTCTGTTTTGAATTAACTTTCTATGGTCATGGTTAGCAGCATCTGAAGATTCAGCTACAGATAACAATATCTCAGAAAAAATAAAGTGGAAGTATTACTTTGCTGGGATACTCAATGCTGCCTAATGCTAATGGGAGCTGAGAAATTAGCAATGATTAAGAAACTATGAGTGTCATTAAAGTGAAGTCTTCTGGGAAATATTTTACTGAGAGAACACAAAAGCTGTGTTTCAGAGGTTGTAGCCCATGCTGGCAGCTAAATTGTTAGTTTGAGTGATCTAGGTTATCCGATTCTCGTGTAGAAGGCATAAGGTGGTCGTGGAGAACAGCAACTGCTTGACATTATGTGGTAGGGCCAAGTCTGGAAAAGATACAAGCACAGGTAAGCAGATTGGTTCACTGTAGCAGTTTTGCAAATCCAGGTAAGTTTTGAAATTGTGGAGAGGAAAGCTAGATTGGATCAGGTAATGTCATCAAACTGTCTATATTGAACAATTTTAACTGCTGTACCTTATGGCTGTAATGAAGAAAGATGTTGATGTTAGATTTTTCCAATTTACTTTGTGAGAATACATTTCAGTAAGCTTGGATAGATACTCAGGAGAAGAATTATTTAGTCATAAGGAATTGGACGATTAATTTTTTGAGAAAAAGTAAAGTTGTTTTCACATCAACTGATGATATATTTTCCATTTCTTTAAGGAATATATGAGTTCTAGATTTTTCAACAACTTGCCCAAGTATCTTATCCAATCTGTCTGTCTGTCTGTCTATCTATCTACCTAACTATCTATCATCTATCTATCTATCATACTATCTAATTTAAAACTGGGGATCTACACATATCCCTGGTTGGACAAAAAAATATTGCTATGTAGATCAGGCTAACCTAGAACTCAAAAAGATATTTCTGTTTCTGCTTCCTGAGTTTTGAAATCAAAGGCATGTGCCATAATACCAGGTCTTCTTGAGAGTGATGTCATATAGAATAGTAGATTTTTATTTCTATATTAACTCATTTTTGCATGTATTTTCATATATCCATTGGATATTTGTAAAGCATCAGAGGGAAAATTTATGAGACTGTTGTTTTCTTATTATTTTAGTTTTCCTGACAGGATTTCATTAATTGTTCATGCATTTGTCTAGGAGTAATTTATCATTTAAAGTTGTTCTTTCACAATTAAGTGTAGTAACTATATAGCACTAAGCTTTTCATTAAATTGTGACAAGATGCTTTTCCATTTTATCACTTTCTTGATAATCTTGGATTCATAATTATTTTCATTTTGATAAATGAAACTTTTTGAGGTAAAATTAAAATTTTATTCCATTTATTTTTTTTTAAATTGAAAATAGATTTTGTTCCAGAAAATACATTCTGATCACAATTCCACATCTCAAAATCTTCCCAGATTCTCCCCACCTCTGAACTTACCCAAAACTAAAGCCTTTCTTTCTCTCTCATTAGTGAACATACAGGGAGCAGCAAGAAGTACAACATTATGAGATGAAGGAAGTTTCAATATATGTACATGTGGCCTGCACCTAAGTGTGGTTTATACACATAGAAATACTACATTAAAGAAACCAATCATTTCTTTGCAAGCATCTGTCAAATGGGGGTAGTTTGTGGGTTAGGAATAGGTGTTTGTGTCCACTTCTCCTCTAAGTGCTGGGGCCACTTCTGGATTAGACTTGTTTAGGCACAGTGCATGCTGACACAGTTTCTGTAAGTTTGTAGGTGTGTGAATCCTGTTGAGTCTAGAAGGCCTTTGTACTTGGTATCTTATATCCCCATTGGCTCTAACAATCTTTCTGAATCCTCTTCTGCAAAGTTGAGACATAAGTAAAGGAATTTATCGAGAAATCTTATTTAGCACTGAGGGTCAAAGTTCTATCATTTTCTTGGTCTAAGTCTCTGTATTTGTTCCCTGATTTGAAAAAAAAGAGTAAGACACTGAGTATAGCAGAATGTTGTTACAAGTCATTTTTTCTTTGCTATGATCTATTTGCAAAACAGCAGTATTGTTTTTTCTCTGTCTAGGTCTCTGGCCTACATAGTTTCAGGTACTTGGTCACTGAAGGAATATCAGGCAATGTTTCTATACCATGTAGTGGGCTTTAAATTCAATCAGATAATGGGATTATTTACAGCTTTTTGGGTCTCTATTCAAGCTCCTTATTATGCAGACACATAAGCCTGGCTTGTTTAGGGCTTTTCCTGAAGCTTCCTTTGCCAACAAGTTGATTAGTTGTAAGTCATTGCTTTCACAGAAGGTGGTGAAAGACATCAATTTCTGACTTTGTCTCCCTGATTATTTGGCGACATTATTTAGGATTTTTTTCATGTATATTATATATTTTAAAAATCTTCTACTGTAGGAGGTTTCTATGCCACCCTTTAAATTGTCAGTACTTTTAACTGTTCCTCTCATATCCCCATCATCTTCATTAACCTGCTGTGTTTAATTATCCTGTTCTACTCATCCACTTTATCCATTTTACCCATCTTATCAATTCATATCTATATATTCTATTTAAGGTTCCTAAGGAGAACCTTCCCTCACTCTCCAGTACTCTACATCTAATTTCTATTATTATATTAATACTAGCTAGTTTATTGAGTAACTAACAGCTATATGATTATGATATTATTATAATATTAGTTATGCATGTATCTAGTAACATGAAATTTGAAATATATTGATAATTATATTAATATATTATATCATATATTAATATTTCAAAATATGTTACATTTTAAATATTGATTATATTTATATTTTATGCTGATTGTATTTTTATAATTTAAAATATGTTGCATAATATTTATAATATATTTACATATTATGATTATATGTTACATTTTTAATTCATTATATATATGATTTTTACAAAGTAATATATACAATAAATATAATTAATATCTTTATTAATTCTACCAAATACACTTTATATTCTAAGTATATATAAATAAATATGTATATATAGTATATATTTATAAAATGCATAAAATATATATTATATATTATGAATTAATAAAAAAGTAAATTATAGTATTAATATATATTAATATCAATAATTAACATATAAGTGAATATGCACTGTGTTTTCTTTTGGGATATGGGACCTGATGATGATTTTTTTTCAAGCTCTATCTGTTTAACTTTGAATTTAATGATTTTCTTTTTTAACAGCTGAACTAAATTCTATTATGCAAATATACCACATTTTATTTATCCATTCTTCTACTGACTGACAGCCTGATAGATCCCTATTTCTAGTTTTCATGGAAATCAGCATTTTACCGGGTTCATCAAGTGTCTCTGTAGGAGGATATAAAATCTTTTGCGTATCTAGCTGGATCTTGAGGTAGATCTCTTTCCATCTCTCTAAGAAAGTACCATATTGATTTCTATAGTGGTTGTACATGTTTATACTTCCAATAGCAATGGATGCATCTTCATAATGCATATCTTTTTAGGCATGAGATGTTATTCGTTTTTAATCTTGGCTATTTTAACTAGTGTAATCAGAAATCTCAATGTGGTTTTGATTTGCATTTCCTTCATACTAAGGATGCTGAACATTTTTTCTATTTCTCAGTGTTTTAATTGCTGTGAAGAGACACCATGATCACAGTAAACCTTAGAAAGGATTAGACTTAATTGGGGCTAGCATACAATTCCAGAGGTTCAGTTCATTGTGGTCATGATAGGAAGCATGGCAGTATGGAGGCAAATATGGTACTGGAAAAGGAGCCTAGATTTCTACATCTGAATCAACTGGCAGCAGGAACTCAGAGAGAGATAATGACCCTGGCTTGTGATTCTTAAACCTCAAAACCCACCCCTGGTGACATGCTTCCTTCAACAAAGTCAACTTACTAATAAGCAACACCTATGAATATTATCACTCTCTTTAGGTCTATGGAAGACCAAGTTTATCTAAACCTTCACACTTAGCCATTTGAGTTTCCACTTTTGAAATCCTATTACTTAGATTTGTACTCCATTTGTTAACTGGGTTATTTTTTTCTTGATGTATAATTTTTTGACTTCTTTATATATTTTGAATATTAGCTCTCTATTGTATGCATAGTTGATAAAAATATTTTTTCATTCTCTACCCTGAATCTTTGACCATGTGATGCTGTGCTTGCCATACAGAATCTTTTCAGTTTTGTGAGATCTCATTTTATTTTATTTTTCAATTTGGTCTTAGATACTGTCCCATCATTGTCCTATTGAGAAAATATTTACTGTAATGCTGTTGATTCCAAGGATATTCCCTACTGTCTCTTTTATTGTTTATCCTTTTTTGGGAGGGGGTTATTGAGCCTTTTGATTATTTCACTAGGAGTTGTTGGTTGGGGAAAATTAATTATCTCATCTTGATTTAACATTGGTATATCTAAGGTCACAAGAAATTCACCCACTTAATTTTATGATTTTCACTTTATTGAAGCATAGATTTTTGTTTTTGCCTTAAATATTTTTTATTTTATTTTTTATTGGATATTCTATGTATTTACATTTTAAATTTTATCCCCTTTCCCAGATTTTCCTCTGGAACCCTCCCTCTCTCATCCACTCTCCCTCTACTTCTATAAGGATGCTCCCACTTCCACCCACCTAATCCCACCTCACCACACTGGCACTCATCTACATTGGGGAATCAAGCCTTCACAGGACCAAGGGCTTCTCCTTCTATTGATGGCAGACAATGCCATCCTATGCTACATATGCTGCTGGAGCAATGGGTCAATCCATGTGTACTTCTCGATTGGTGGTTTAGTCCCTGGTATCTCTGGAGTGTCTGGTTGGTTGATATTGTAGTAGATTTGTAGAGTAGTATGGGTTCTTGTGTTATATGTTGGAGCATCTCTTAAGTATATGCCTAAGAATGGTATAGGTGGGTCCTCAAGATGTACTATGTCCAATTTTCTCAGGAACCGCCAGACTGATTTCCAGAGTGGTTAAACCAGCTTGCAATCCCACGAGCAATGGAGGAGTGTTCCTCCTTCTCCACATCCTTGCCAGCATCTGCTGTCACCTGAGTTTTTGATCTTAGGCATTCTGACCATTGTGAGGTAGAATCTCAGGGCTGTTTTGATTTGCATTTCCCTGAGGACTAAGGATGTTGAACATTTCTTTAGGTGCTTCTAAACCATTCATTATTTCTCAGTTGAGATTTTTTTGTTTAGCTCTGTATCTCATTTTTAAATAGGGTTATTTGGTTCTCTGGAGTCTAACTTTTTGAATTCTTATATTTATTGGATATTAGCCCTCTATCCTATTTTTCCCAATATCATGGAAGCATTTTTTCTTATTGACAGTGTCTTTTGCCTTGCAAAAGCTTTACAATTTTATGAGGTCCTATTTGTCTTTTGTTAATCTTAGAGCATAAGCCATTGGTGTTCTGTTCAGGAACGTTTCTCCTGTGCCCATGTTTGAGGCTTTTCTTCACTGTCTCTTTTATTAGTGTCTGTGTATCTGGTTTTAAGTGGAGGTCCTTGATCCACTTGGACTTGCACTTTTTACAAGGAGACAAGAATAGATCTATGTGCATTCTTTTTTAAAATTAATTAATTAATTAATTTATTCATTTTAAATTCCAGATTTTATCCCCCTCCCAGTTCACCCTCTGACTGTTCCACATCCCATACCTCTTCCCTGCTCTCTGAGTCCAAAAGGATGTCCCAAACCCCCATCCCCACCCCACCAGAACTTTAAACTACCTGGGGTCTCCAGTCTCTTCAGGATTAGGTGCATCATCACTGACTGAACCCAGATCCAGCAGTCATCTGCTGTATATGTGTTTGGGGCCTTTTATCAGCTGGTGTATGCTACCTCATTGGTGGTGCAGTGTTTGAGAGAGAGATCTTGGGTATCTAGTTTAATTGAGACAGCTGGTCCTTCTTCAGGTTCATACTCCTCAGCTTCTTCCAGCATTTCCTTAATTCAACCACAGGGGTCAGTATATTCTGTCCATTAGTTGAGTGCAAATATCTGCATCTGACTCTTTCAGCTGCTTGTTGGATCTTTTGGGGCACAGTCATGATAAGGCCCTTTTTGTGAGCAGTCCATAGCCCCCGTAATAGTATCACACATTCTTCTACATATTGACCGACAGTTGAGTCAGCACCATTTGTTGAAAATGCGTTATCCCCCTCAATGGATGGTTTTAGCTCCTTTGTCAAAGATCAATTGATCATAGGTGTGTGGGTCCATTTCTAGGTCTTAAATCCTATTGCATTGGTCTATCTGCCTGTCTCTGTACCAATACCATGCAGTTTTTATCACTATTTCTCTGTAATACATTTGTACATTTGAGGTCAGGGATGGTGAGTCCCCTAGAATTTCTTTTATTGTAGTAAATAGTGTTTGCTATCCTGGTTTTTTTTTTTGTTTCCCGAATGAATTTGCAAATCATTCTTTCTTAACTCTAGGAAGAATTAATCTTTCCATCTTTTTTTTTCTTCTTTTTTTTTGGGGGGGGGCAGGGTTTCTCTGTATAGCCCTGGCTGTCCTGGAACTCACTCTGTAGACCAGGCTGGCCTTGAACTTAGAAATCCACCTGCCTCTGCCTCCTGAATGCTGGGATTAAAGGCGTGTGCCACCACTGCCCGGCAGTATAATCTTTCCATCTTCTGAGATCTTATTCAACTTCTTTCATAAGTGACTTGAATTTCTTGTTATATAGATCGTTCACTTGCTTTGTTAGTCTCACACCAAGGTATTTTCTATTATTTTAACTACTATAAAGGGTGTCATTTCCATAATTTCCTTCTCAGCCTGTTTATCCCTTGAATACAGGAAGGCTACTGATTTGTTTGAGTTATTTTTATATCTAACCACTTTGCTGAAGCTGTTTATCATGTTTAGGAGTTCTCTGGTAGAATTTTGGGGGTCACTTAAGTATACCATCATATCCTCTGCAAGTAGTGGTATTTTGGCTTCTTCCTTTCTAATATATATCACTTTGACCTCCTTTTGTTGCCTAATTGCTCTGGCTAGGACTTCAAGTAGTAACTTGAATACATATAGAGAAAGTACCAGGCCTTTTCTAGTCCCTGATATTAGTGGGATTGCTTCAAGTTTCTCTCTATTTAGTTTGATGTTGGCTACTGATTTGATGTATATTGTTTAGATATGGGCCTTGACTTCTTGATCTTTCCAAGGCTTATAACAAGAAGAGACACTGAATTTTATCAAATGGTTTTTCAGCATCTAATGAAATGTTCATATGTTTTTTTCTTGGAGTTTGTTTATGTAGTGGATGACATTGAAGGATTCTGGTGTATTGAACCATCCCTGCATTCCTGGGATGTAGCCTACTTGATTATGGTGAATGATCATTTTAATGTGTTCATGGATTCAGATTGAGAGAATTTTATTGAGTATTTTTGTGTCAATATTCATAAGTGAAATTGTTCTGAGTCCTCTTTCTTTATATGGTTTTTGTGTGGATTAGGTATAAGCATAATTGTGGCTTCATAGAATCAATTGTGTAGTGTTCTTTCTGTTTCTATTTTGTGGAGAAGTTTGAAGATTATTGGTATTATATCTTCTTTGAAGGTCTGGTAGAATTCTGCATTAAACCCATCTGGCACTGGGCTTTTTTTGGAGGGGAGAATTTAATGACTGCTTCTATTTCATTAGGGGTTATAGGACTGTTTAGATGGTTTATCTGATCCTGATTTAACTTTGGTATTTCTTATCTGTCTAGAAAATTGTCCATTTCATCAAGAGTTTTTAGTTTTGTCGAGTATACAGGCTTTAGTAGCAGGATCTGATGATATTTTTCAATTTCCTCAGTTTCTGTTGTCATGACTCCCTTTTCATTTCTGATTTTGTAATTTGGGTACTGACTCTGGGCTCTCTGCTTAGTGTGGCTAAGGCTTTATCTATATTGATGATTTTGTCAATGAACCAGCTTCTGGTTTTATTATTCTTTGTATAGGTTTTTTTTTTCCTACTTGGTTGATTTCAGCTCTGATATTGATTATTTCTTGTTGTCTCCTCTTCTTGGGTGTATTTCATTCTTCTTCTTCTTCTTCTTCTTCTTCTTCTTCTTCTTCTTCTTCTTCTTCTTTTTCTTCTTCTTCTTCTTCTTTTTCTTCTTCCTCTTCTTCTTTTCTAGAGCTTTCACGTGTGCTGTCAGCTGCTTATGTATGCTCTCACCTGTTTCTCTTTGGAGGCATTCAGAGCTATGAGTTTTCCTCTCAGCACTGCTTTCATTGTGTCCCATAAATTTGGGTATGTTGTGCCTTCATTTTCATTAAATACTAAATGAACTTTAATTTCTTTCTTGACCAAATTATCATTTAGTTGAGTACTGTTCAGCTTCCATGTGTATGTGGGCTTTCTGTTGTTTCTGTTGTTATTCAGGGCCAGCATTAGTCCACGGTGATCTGATAGGATACATTCCAATATTTCTTTTCTTTCCTTTTTTAATAATAAAATTTAATTGTCAGAAAATTTTAGAGACAATATTCCATATAACAGTACAAATCAAAACAATACTTATAATGAACAGTTTACCAACAAGTGCCAAGATATAAATTGTGAATAAAATTTACTCTAGTAAACATATATCTAGGAATTTTTGTTGACAAATATATGTATGTACTATGGGATATCTATCACTGTACTATATATAATGGTGAATTATGAGAAACATGTCCAGATTAAATACAGAATTAATAAATTATGAAATTATTGTAGACATTTCTATAATAATTAAAATGCTATTTTCTAGGCTAAAATTTAGAAGCCAATATTATCATCATCTTATACTTTCACAATATAAATATGATTAAAATAAATTAAATCCTTTTATAAAAATATTATGCAATTGGTAAGCCATTCATTTTTTTCTCCTTTTAAATGACAAAGGAAAGTTGACTTTGTCAAAATGGCATAAATAACCAAATCTCATAAATAACCAGTTTAATGTTACTTGTTTTCAGTAGACTTTGAAAACCTTACTGCTGTCACAGTCAACTAGAAATGACTTGACAACTCCTGACTAAATTAAGAGGAAATAAATAAAAATTTTCTAAAATATACAGGACTCACCTCCCTAATGTGAACATAAAATACAAATACCTCCAGATTCTCAATTGAAAATATGTCAGCTTCACTATGAGCAAAGAGCAACAACATTTCTTTGTGTTTACCAAGGCCATTATACAGAGGCTCATCAGATACCTATTATCCTTGCTGAAGTTACCCATTAAATATTTCTAGTTATGTAGTGACTATATTTGTAAAGAATGAAATGTAGGATTTTTTCAGGACATTTAAATTTTTTAATAGTTAAAAGATAGATGTAGAAAATAAAAGAATTCAAAGTATTAGCAACAAATAAAATTGTACCAGTAGACTTTGATAAAATTCTATAAATTTATAATCATTTCAATGATAATCACTCTTAAAGAATGCTTTAGCACATAATCCCTTGAGTCCTATCTATCTTTATGAATGTGTCACTTACCTGTACATTGCTATATTTTTGTATTTTAAACATATATTATCATTATAGTGCCTGCGATTTTTAGAGCATAGGAGTTTAGATTTGAGAGTTCATCTTGGTAGATATTTCATTTGGCTAGTATAAAGTTTCCTTCTTTATCTTTTCTGACAACTTTTGATTGAGAGATATTTTTATTTGATATTAAAATGGCTACTCCTGCTTGTTTCTTGGGACCATTTGGTTGGAAAATTGATTTCCAACCTTTAACTATGAGGCAGTATCTATTTTTGTCACTGAGGTGTGGATTCTATATGCAGCAAAATTCTGGGTCCTGTTTACATATCCAGTCTGTTAGTCTATGTTTTTTTATTAGGGAATTGAGTCTGTTAATATTAAGAACTATTGAGTTAAAGTGACTGTTACTTCCTGTTATTTTTATTGTTAGAGGTGGAATTATGTTTGTGTGGCTATCTTTTTTGAGATTGTTGAAAGATTACTTTCTTGCTTTTTCTAGGGTGTAGTTTTCCTCCGTATGTTGGCGTTTTCCACCTATTATTCTTTATAGGGTTGGATATGTGGAAAGATACTGTGTAAATTTGAGTTTGTCATGGAATATCTTGTTTTCTCCATCTATGGTAATTGATTATTTGGTTAGGTATAGTAGCCAGGGCTGGCATTTATGTTCTCTTCGGTCTGTATGGCCTCTGCCCAGGATCTTCTAGCTTTCATAGTCTCTGGTGAGAAGTCATGTGTAATTCTGAGAGGTCTGCCTTTATATGTTACTTGACCTTTTTCCCTTACTGCTCTTAATATTCTTTCTTTGTTTAGTGCATTTGGTGTTTTTATTATTACGTAATGGGAAGAATTTTGTTCTGGTCCAGTTTATTTAGATTTCTATAGGCTTCTTTTATATTCATGGGTATCTTTCTTTAGGTTAGGAAAGTTTTCTTCTATAGTTTTGTTGAAGATAATTACTGGCCCTTTAAGGGGGGAATCTTCACTCTCTTCTATGCCTATTATCCTTAGGTTTTGTCTTCTCATTGTGTCCTGAATTTCCTGGATGTTTTGGGTTAGAGGCTTTTAGCATTTTGCACTTTGTTTGACTATCCTGTCAATGTTTTCTATGGTATCTCCTACACATGAGATTATCTCTTCTATGACTTTTATTCTGTTGTTGATGCTTACATCTATGACTCCTGATCTCTTTCCTAGGTTTTTAAACTCCAGGGTGTATCCCTTTGTGATTTCTTTATTGTTTCTATTCCATTTTCAGATCTTGGATGGTTTTGCTCAATTCCTTCACCTGTTTGGTTGTGTTTTCCTGTAATTATTTAAGGGAATTTTGTGTTTCCTCTTTAGGGGCTTCTAGCTGTTTACCTATGATCTCCTGTATATTTTAAGGGAGTTATTTATGTCCTTTTTAAAGTTTTCTATCATCAGGAGAAGTGATTTTAGATAAGAATCTTGCTTTTCAAGTGTGATGCTGTATCCAGGACTTGGTATGGTAGGAGAATTGGGTTCTGATGATGCCAAGTAACCTTGGTTACTATTGCTTATGTTCTTACCCTTGCCTCCCGCTATCTCTTTATGTCTAGTGCTACCTGCCCTCACTATATCTGACTGGAGCCTGTACTTCCTGTGATCCTGGTTGTGTCAGAACTCCTCAAAGACCAGCTTCTCTGTCATCCTGTGGGCCTGAAATTCTTGGTATGTCAGAGCTCCTGGGAGTCAAGCTGCTTCTGGGAACTTGAGATCCTAGTATGACCAATCTCCAGAGATCCTGTGTTCCTGTGATCCTGTGATCCTTGGTATGTTAGAGCGTCTGGGAATGGACCTTCTTCTAGGTATTGTGGGAATGGCTACAGAGTTCATGCCCAAGGACTGAGGAGCACACCAGCCCAGACTAGCAACCCATGTCATTGGTTGAGCAGGGTTCCTAGATCCATGGATCCTGCTGGTTCCAGTTACTCTTGCTGTTGGGACAGATGTTGTGTTTTCCTCACCTCTGATCCTGGGCATATTAGACCACCTGATAGTGGAGTTTCCTGTTGCCCGAAATATCAAAAAGAAGGAATGTATAGCATGTTCCTGCACTAAGCCCCGGGTCTTTTTTCCTCTGCTGACTGGCCAGCCATGCACTGGGGAGCAATCACAGACCTGATTTTATCTTGTGGAGCTCTTGCTCAGAGATCTCTAGGTTTCCATTGGCAGGTTGCTATATCACCAGCCCCATGCTTCAATACCCCCACGGTCTCTGTGATGCACATCAGGCAAATCCAGACTTTGCTGCTGTATCTTTCTCTCTGGAAACTAGATGAGCTGCTTTGTGAAGGAAAACACAATACAAACTTACTTCAGAAACAGTGGTAACTCAATCTCTGGGCACAACAACTAAAACCTAATCTTGTAATCCTTATCAAAATCTGATTCCTCTGGTGGCAAATACTTGCAGATCTGCCATGATACCAGCAGACTTTAGTAACTACATCTTACCTATCTTCTGTCTCTGTTCCAAAAGGGCCTAACTCTCTCCTGCTTCCTCTCTTCTTCTCTCCAACTCAGAAATACCTCCTATGTGCCCAGTGATTGGTTTTTTTATTTATTAGGGGATTGGTTCACAAGAAGTCACATGTGTAACTCACTTCTTGTCCGAAGCCCCTCCCAGTAGCGCAGAATAAGCAGAAAACAAAAAGCCTCAGGGCTATCTACAACAGCTTCCTCTGGGTATTTTAAGACTGGCTTCAGAGTTTGTGCTCAAGGTCTGCTCAGGGCACTGGTCCAGACCAGAAGGTACCTTTGCCACTCGTCAAGCAGAATTCCTGTGTGCATGGATCCCACTGGTCCCAGTTACTCCTGGTGTTGGGGAAGATGCTGTGTCCTCTTTACCTATGATCCTATGCACGTGATTATTTCAATATTTTTGTATCTGTGTGTGCCTTGTCAACATTGGAGAAGGTACCATGAGTTGCTGAAAAAAGGTATATTCCTTTGTTTTAAGATGAAATGTTTTATAGATGTCTTTTAAATACCTTTGGATCATAACTTCTGTTTAGTTTACTGTGTCTCAGTTCAGTTTCTGTTTCCATGATCTGTCCATTTCTGAAAGTGGGGTGTTGATGTCTACCACTATTATAATCTGAGGTGCATTGTGAGCATTTATCTTTAGTAAATTTTCTATTACAAATGTGGTTGCCCTTCCATTTGAAGCATAGATGTTCTATATTGAAAGTTAATCTTGATAGATTTTTACTTTAATGAGTATGAAATTTCCTTCCTCATCTGTTTTGACAATTTTGCTTGAAAGTCATTTTTATTTGACATTAGAATGGCTAGTCCAGACGGCCTTTGGGGAACATTTGCTTGGAAAATTTCTTTCCAGTCATTTACTGTGAGGTACTATCTGTCTTTGTCACTGAGGTGTGTTTTTTGTGTGCAGTAAAATGCTGGGTCCTGTTTATGTATCCAGTCCATTAGTCTATGCCTTTTTATTGGGTAGTTGAGACCATTAATGTTAAGAGATATTAAGTACTAGTGATTGTTGCTGCTTCTTGTTATTTTTATTGTTAGAAGTGGAATTATGTTTGTGTGGCTATCTTATTTTGGTTTGTTGAAAGATTACTTTCTTGCTTTTTCTAGGATGTAGTTTTCCTTCTTGTTTTGGAGTTTTCCCACTATTATTCTTGTAGGGCTGGATTTGTGGAAAGATATTGTGTAAACTTGGTTTTGTCATGGAATATCTTAGTTTCTCCATCTATGGTAATTGAGGGTTTTGCTGGGTATAGTATCCTGGGATGGCATTTGTTTTCTATTAGGGACTGTATGACATCTGTCCAGGATATTCTAGCCTTCAGGGTCTCTGTTGAGAAGTCTGGTGTACTTCTCATAGGTCTGCTTTTATATGTTGCTTGACTTTTTCCCTTACTGCTTTGCACATTCTTTTTGTGTGTGTGTGTGTGTGTGTGTGTGTGTGTGTGTGTGTGTGTGTGTTTATTTGGTATTTTGACTATTATGTGGTGGGAGGACATTCTTTTGTAGTCTAATATATATGGAGTTCTGTAGGATTCTTGTATGTTCATGAGCATCTCTTTAGGTTATGGAAGTTTTCTTCTATAATTTTGGTGAATATATTTACTGACCATTTAAGTTGGGAATCTTTACTCTCTTCTACACCTACTATCCTTCGGTTTGGTCTTCTCATTGTGTCTTCAATTGCCTGGATGTTTTGGATTAGGATCTTTTTGCATTTTGCATTTTCTTTGGCTGTTGTGTCAATGCTCTCTATGGTATCTTCTGCACCTGAGATTCTCACTTCTATATCTTGAATTCTGTTGGTGATGTTTGTGTCTGTGACTCCTGATCTCTTTCCTAAGTTTTCTATCTCCAGGGTTGTCTCCCTTTGTGATTTCTTTATTGTTTCTATTTCAATTTTTAGATCTTGCATGTTTTAGTTCATTTCCTTCACCTGTTTGTGCTTTCTTGTCATTCTTTAAGAGATTTCTGTTTTTCTCTTTAAGAGCTTCTACTTTTTACTTGTGTTCTTCTGTGTTTCTTTAAGGGAATTATTTATGTCCTCCTTAAATTCCTCTATCATCATCATGCTATGTGATTTTAAATCCTAATCTTGATTTCGGATATTTTTGTTATCCACGACTTGCTGTAGTGGGAGAACTGTGTTCTGATTATGCCAAGTAGCCTTGATTTCTTTTGCTCAGGCTCTTGCACTTGACTCTTGCTATGTGGTTTTCTCTGGTGATAGTTTGTTTTACTGTCTTTGACTGGAGCTTTTACCTCCTGTGGGCCTGTGAGCCTCTGATCTTAGGTGTGTCAGCACTCCTGGGGAGACCAGTTCTCTCTGCCTGGGATTTGGGTATGGAGAGATGTGTGACAGCCTTAGCTCTGAGGCACAGATGGAGACCAGAAGGATGCTGTCCCTGGCTGCTCTGAAGTTCCAGTGCCCTTTGTTTTCCTGGTAAGTCCCTTTTTAGACAGTTATTGTAGTGAAAGTTGTGATTTCTCCTCTGGACTGAGGAATGAGAGTGCCCCTGGAAGACCAGCTCTCTCTGGGTGGGATTTGGGTTCAGAAGGCTATGGGATAGCTTTAACTCTGGGCTGCAGATGGAGACTGGAAGGATCAGTATAGATTTTCAAAGCATGTCCTTTTAGTCCTTTGGAATTCCTCAATGTCAGTTACTTTAACTCCTCGTTCATCTCTAATTTTGTTTATTTGAAATCTCTTTTATTACATTATTTAGATAAGGGCTTATCTGTCTTACTAATTTCTCAAAAGGAAAGAAAAGAAGAAAGAAAGAAAAGAAAAGAAAGAATAAAAGTTTGTCATTTCATTAACTGTATTTTATTGGTTTGCTTCTTTCTTTGCATTTTATTGATTTCAGCCATGAAAAAAAAAAGTATTTCTTGAGATCTACTCATTTTCTTTATTTCTTCTTCTTCTTCTTCTTCTTCTTCTTCTTCTTCTTCTTCTTCTTCTTCTTCAAGATTTTTCAGGTATGCATTAAAGCTCTGACTATGAGGTTTCTCCATTTTCTTTTTTTAAAATGAAGGCACATATTGCTAAAAACTTGTCTTTTAAGAACACCTTGATTGTGTCCCATAGTTGTCATATAGCCATGGCTGTCCTGGAACTTGCTTTGCTTATCAGCCTGACCTTGAACTGACAGAGATCTATTTGTCTCTGCCTCCCTGGTTCTGGGATTAAAGACATTTTCTACCAAAGCTGTCTGCGATTGTACCTATTTATAATTAATTTTTATTAAACTTTTATATAATATATTTTGATCATATTATTTCCAATTTCCCTGCTCCTTTCCCAATCTTCCCTACATCCTGCCTCACCCAACATTATATTCTCTAATTCTCTTTCTTTCAACAAAGCAAAACCAAACCACAACCAAAAAGTAAAATCAAAATCAAAATAAGTTAAAATGGAGCAAAACAAAATAAATGACACAAATCTACCAAAACCAGAAGCAACCTCCCCTTCAAAAACTCAAACAAAGGAATCTTACTTTGGTTACTTACTATTTCTGTGCATAGTACCTGCTTTAGAGTACAGTCTACATATCCATCGGGTCAAAAGGATTTTACTTTTCCCACCAGGCATTCATTGCAACTATTGTCTTAGATAGGTGTGGCACTTTTGTGTTTATTTTCTCTTCTCAGTGCTGCAATTTTGTTGGGTTTGAACCTATGCAGGTTTCATGTTGCTGTCACAATTTCTGTGAGTTTATGTGTGAGTTATGTGTATAATGAGTTTTGTATATAAATACGATCGTATGAGTTTTTGTGAGTTATATATACGAGTCTTGCTGTGTCTTGGAGTCCTCCACCAGCTTCAGATATTATATTCTTTCTGCCTTATCTTCACACAAAACTTGCTGAAACTAGAAGAAAGGAGTTTGATAAAGACAATTTGTTTAGTTTTTAGCCTCCAAAGTCTCTCATACAATGCATACAGTCCAGTTGTACCCTTCTGTGTTAATTGCCATCTTCTTTAAGAGGCTTCTCTGGTAAGAATTACCAGCCATTGGACCTCAGCCATGGGTACCTCAATAGAAGAGTTAGAGAAAGGACTGAAGGATCAGATGGGGTTTGCAACTCCATAGGAAGAACAACAATATCAGTCAACCAGACCCTCCAGAGCCCACAGGGACTAAGCCACCGAACAAAGAGTACAC
>JADRCH010007006.1:353150-429637 GCA_019843965.1 Rhynchomys soricoides
ATAGAAGCAGGGAGAGGGGGGATGGGAGAGTTGGTTTCCAGAGGTGAAACCATGAAAGGGGATGACATTTGAAATGTAAGTTTATAAAATATCTAAGAACAAAAGAATTGCACAATGGTGATTGACCTCTTGATATCATATTTATTACAAATACTGAGATTATATAGATTTATTCCTGTTTTCTTTAGAGTTTTCTAGTCCACTCCTTGTATTTCTATTTTAAATCACCTAGAGTAAGATTCTATATTGTTTGAAATTCCACTGTAGTCATTCACATGCTGTGTCAGAATCATTTATTCCAGAACTATTTTTTCCCTCATTGAATTGTCTTGCCAACCTTGTAAAAATTAATTGGCAATAGATGCTTGGGTTATTTTTAAATTTTCAATTCTGTTCCATTACTCTGCATATCTTTCCTTATGATTGCACCATAATCTTTTCATTAGTATATTTTACTGATTTATGAAATTGAAAAATGCAATATCTTGGTTTTATTTCGAGTGTTTTCAAAAACTGGCTATAATAATCTATAAAGATGTTTATTTCATGTTTTAAAAGTTTTCTTTTATGCTTCTGAAATAAGATTATCAAATTTTTGACAGATTGACTTCAATTTTCTGATCATTCTACACTGTATTTCCACATTAGTACTGTTAATTAATTACTGTAATTAGTACTGTATCTGATCTTTGAATATCTCATTTCTTTCTCATTATTTCTTATTTTTTCTTTCAGTAACTACTTGCAGTTTTAGTCAGTTATGTTCTCCTCTGTAGATAAATATATTCATGAGTGTTTTTATATTCTGTTGACTTTTCCATAACTATTTCAGTATATTTTTGTTTGTGGGTTCTATATAAAAGTCAGTTGCTGTTGTATTGAGATTATCCTGAAACTTTGATGAACTATCTTATTAGTTTCAATATCTAGTTCACTGGGATTTTCTACACATACCATGATATCATTGGTTAGGAGAAATCTGAGATTAGATATGTTATGTGCTTAAGGGGAAACATACTGTTATTATTCTCCCAAAGGAATATATTGTTCAAATGATTCCTTATGACATACTGCTACCATAGATTAGTGCCTCACAGAGCACACATTAGAGAAAATTTGTGCAGTAGGTGAGAATTAATATACAAATCCACAACTGAACATTGTGCATTTCATGGTCCATGTCTTAAACCAAGGTAACTATTTATCCTGTAATATTTAGGCTGCTATTGCTCCCATACTCACATTGTGCTATGCAGATAATTATTGTATCTATCAGAGTTGTAGCTGGTGAGATTTATTATTAATTTTCTTTTTTTAGTAGAATGTATAGTATCTTCTAACAATATAAAATCTAGCCAGTGTGAGTATAGGGTAAAGCTTTCTGTTGAATAGCATCTCTATTCCTACATGTGTTGTAACATGCCTATGTGATGCTTTTAGCAATAGCATCTTACACTCAAGTTGAGGAGAGTAACCAATAGTACCTGAAATAGATGGTAATGCTTGGATAATATATGATAACCTATTGGCCAACAACTTTGAAAGATGTTGCCTTGCGACCTGTCCCTGGATCTTGTGGGCTTACTCTAATGTTAGCAAATTAAATCTAGTTGAGGTACTGAACCATTACACCATTATATTTTGAATGTATGCATAATATGGGGAAGAATTTGCAGAAGTATGTTTTGATATCACTTTTTCAAAGGTCCTTTAGTGTTAGTTATCCCTCTGTATATTTACTCCAGTAAGTTGAGTAAGTAACCTGAGTTGTGAATATTTGTTCTGATTAAAGATTGAGAAAGAGAAGAAGTCAATTCTATAAGAGCCTTCAACAATGGACCTGTTACTCCAAGACCCTCCTTCTCTATATCCTCCCACTCTAGCCCCCATGGCCTTGCAAGCACCAGCACAGGTCCCAGGATCTTCAGCCCATATGAGACCAGGGCCATTGTACCCCTCTTTACCAGAGGGAAGAACAGGATGAGACTCCCTCCCCCTTTCCAAGAGGCCAATTAATCTCTTTGAGCCTGTTTATTTACTCATCAGCCCACCTAGGATAATAACTCACAAGAATGCTCTCCATGACCAAAAGCAAGAGAGTATAATGCAGGAAGCTAGAAAGATTGCTCCCTCAGACATGAGGCAGCATCGATTGACCAAGCTTTTGTTGACAGCTGGCTTTCCCTGACTAGTCCTGACTGGGACTTTTAAGGTAAGTGGCACCTAAAGCCCACCATCAGACTCCATTGGCAGGTCTCAAGGGGGACGCATTACGATCCACAAGTTTGACCAAGGTTAAGCAGGGACCAGATAGATGAGTAGCCCTGAGCCTTTCTAGAGTGACTCATGGAGGCATTCTGTCAGTATACACCCTATGACCCCAGCAGCAAGGAGCACAAAGCTGATGCGACTATGGCTTTTATAAGCCAGGTTAGTAAAGATATCAGGAAAAAAGCTTCAGAGGCTAGAAAGACTTACAGGATAAGTCACTGATGGATTTAGTGCAGGGGGTTGAGAAAGTCTACCATTACAGGGAAACAAAGGAGGAGAAGGAGTAGAGAAAGAGAAGGAAGAAAAGTGACAGGGAAGGAATCTACAGAGAGTCCTGGCTACAGTAGTTGGGGAAAGCAGAAAAGAGAGACAGAAAAGGACCAGTGTGCATACTGCAAGGAGAGAGGCCACTGAGACCAAAAGTACCCTAACAAATGGATGCAGGGAGCAGAAAATCCCAGGTCTTGGGAAAAGCACCCCCAAATGGCAAAGGTGTTATCTGTGGGTGAAGACAGTGATTATGCAACCCCTGACTGAACCCAGGATAACTCTGAGAGTGGAGGGAAAGCCCACTCAGTTCTTGGTTGACAGAAGGGATCAATACTTGGTCATCCATGCCAATGGCCCTGTGTCTACGAGAAGATCTTGGGTCTAAGAGGCCATTGGCATAAAAATGTATTCATGGAGTAGGCAAAGAACAATGGACCTAGAATGGGCTGGGTCTTCCACTCATATAGGGTCACACCAGACTGCCCCTACCCTCTGTTGGAATGAGATACTCTCCAAAATGGGGATCCAGATACACTTCCTGCTCAACTGGCAGCAACTAACTGGCCCAAATGGAGAGTCCTCTCTGACTGACCCCTGCCAAAAGACAAGGCTACCTGGTATACAGATGGGAGCAGTTTTCTTCATGAAGGTCAGAGACGAACAGGTGCTGCTGTGATGGGCGGCATAAATGTCTTCTGGGCAGAACCTCTATGCCTGGCACCTCTACACCCTGGCACATTGATGATTGCCACAGCCCATATCCACAGGGCTATATGCCAAGAGAGAGGACTGCTCATATCAGATGAATCAAATAGTAAATCTTGGATCTATTGGATTCCCTAATGAAGCTGGCAACTGTGAGTATTATTTACTGCCCAAGACATCAGAAGGGAAGAGACTCAGTGGCCAGGGGCAATAACCAAGCAGATCAAGTTGCTTAAAAAGTGGCTATGCAGGAACCTATCCTGGTTATGGGTCTGCAAGAAATACCTTCTGGGAAATGGAACTGAACTAAGGGATGGCCTCACTTAAAATATATGGAAGAATAAAGGACTCAGAGTGCTAGCCACCTTACCAGCTATTACCTAGAAAAGAATGGGAAATGGTACACACAATAAAGAAAACTATACTCCCAGAAAGCAAGCAAAAGGATTACTAGGCCAAATGCACAGATGGAATAATTTATGGGTTAAAAAGCTTGTCCAAGCAGTTAAGGAATAAGTATATATAATAGGACTCAGGATTTGGGCCAGAAAGATAATAAAACAGTGTAAGGTATGCCAGCAAGTGAATGCTTATACAGCCAGGAGTAAACAGGGCAAAAGACCTAGGGGAGAACAGCCTAGAGTATACTGAGAGGTCAATTTTACAGAAGTTAAGCCAGGAAATATGGTTACAAATACCTTCTAGTGTTTGTAGATGCTTTCTCTGCATGGGTTGAGGTATTCCCCACCAAGCAAGAAACAGCTACCATGGTATCCAAGGAGATATTAGAAGAAATTTTCTTAAGGATCAGAGTGCCCAAGGTAATTGGATTGGATAATGGTCCTGCTTTTGTCTCTAAGGTAAGACAGGAATTAGCAGATATTGGGGACTAATTGAAAGCCCCATTTTGAGTTCCATCCCCAAACCTCTGGGCAGGTAGAAAGAATGAACAAAACCCCAAAAGAGACTTTAACTAAATTGACCTTGAAGACTGGCTAGAACTGAATGATTTCCCTCCCATTGGCCCTGTTGAAATCCAGAACACCCTCTATCATTTTAAACTGACCCCTTTTGAGATCCTGTGTGATACCCCAATTCCCTTTGTTTCCACTAGGCCCTCCCAGGAGGCATCCCATAATATGAGATTTGGCTAAACTCTCTGCCTTAAATGTTCCAAGGATGCCAGAAACCCCTCACCACTTCCAGACTGTTGACTGGATCTATGTAAAAACGCATCTAGCACAGCTGCTGGAATGCCAACGAAAGAGACCCTTCCTGGTGCTGCTAGTCACTCCCACAGTCCTCAATGTACATGGTATTGTGGCCTGGGTGCAGTATTCCCATGTAAAACCTGCAGATGCCCCACTCCCCAAAGACCAGTGCTGAATGATACATAAGATGGACAATCTGCACAAGCTCAAGATCATTCGACCTTGATCATGACTGCTTGGTGGTACCTTTGGATTCTGGTTCCTTCCCCCATCCTATGTGCCCGACCACCAAACCAAACCTGTTACAGCACTCACTGTCTCCCTTCTGTTGTAGTTTGGAGTGCCTGGGACAGCTACTGGGATCTCCACTTTGGTCTTACAAAGGAAAAATTATGACAGTCTGAAGACAGCCATTGATTTAGAGATAAAGAAAATATATACTTCCATCAGTCATCATAAAAATCACTGACTCCATTATCAGAAGTAGTACTACAGAATAGGAGGGGATTAGACTTAACTTTTCCTCCAGCAAGGAGGGCTATATGCTGCTTTAGCTGAAGAGTGTTGCTTTTATATAGACCATTCTGGGCTTGTTAAAGATTCAGTGGCTAAGGCAAGAGAAAGGTTAGCCAAGTGGAAGAGAGAGAAAGAACAGTTAGGGTTGGTTTGAGTCTTGGTTTTAACTCCTCCCCTTGGTTAACCACCCTCATCCACCCTGATAGGGCCCCTAATTGTTCTGCTATTGTTGACTTTTGGCCCCTACATATTGAACTGCTTGATCACTTTTGTTAAAGAATGCATAGGTACAGTACAACTAATGATCTTAAAACAGAAGTAAAAAGATCTAGATACAGAAGACCAGGAGTATGAGCTATCAGAATGCCAGCAATAGCTTCAGGATTGAAACACGCACAAAGAAAGGGGGGGTGCTGTGAAGGGGTCAGCTCAGGAACTTTGGAAAATTCCGCCAGACCCCTGAGCACATAGGCACCCCTCCCCTCCTGGAAGAAACAGGTTAGAAAACACATAGGCTGGAAGGAAGGGGCTGATTAAGCCCCAATTACCTCATTTCCTAAAGACCAATCAGTTTAAAAGTCACTCTGTTCTGCCAATCACATTCTGCTTAATGGCTGCTGCTCTAAAAACTATAACAGCTTGCTGAACAGGCTCCATGTGGTCATTCGCTCCCTCCTTTGTGTGCAAGGCAACCCCAGCATGCTGGAAAGATAAATTTCTCTCGCTTTTTGCATCGATCCCCAACTTCATGGTGTTTAATCTAGGGGTCTCCAGTAAGTGAAGGCTTCCTCGGAGTCTTACAGATGGAACTAGAAAATATCATCCTGACTGAGGTAACTCAGACCCAAAAACACATGCATGGTATATACTCACTAATAAGTGGATATTGGCCAAAAAAAAAAAAAAATTAGAATACCAAGATTCAGTCTCTAGAAATCAAAAAGTTCAACAAGCTGAAGAGTTCAAGTGAGGATGCCTCAGACCCACTTGAGAGCAAGAAGAAAGCAATCACATTAGGGTGGGGAGAGAGGGACCTGGGCAGCAAATTGGATAGGGGAGGTGAAGAGGGGAACATAGGGTATTGGGTGGAGGAAGGGTATTGAAGCTCTGAGGGCCAGCAGTAAGAATGAAAATAGGCAATCTCTGGAGGTAGATGGTTGGGGGGGGGACTCTCCAGAATGTACTAGAGACCTGAGATGTGAGAGAGTCTCAGGACTCAATGGGAGAGACCTTAGATGAAATTCCCTACAGTGAGGAGAATGACCAGCAGAAAGACAGGGCATCAAGTAAGGGATGGCGTTGCCATCCCACAGTTAAAGCTCTGACCCATAATTGTTCCTATCTGAAAGAACTGCAGGGAAGGAAATGGAGAGCCTGAGGAAAAAAAAAATGGTCCAGCAACAAGCCCACATTGGGATCCAGCTCAAGGCCTGACACTATTATTAAGGCTATGGAGTACTCACAAAAACTGCCCACCTAAAGACCCAGCAAGCAGCTGAGTGAGATGCATATATTTGCACCCAACCAATGGACAGAAGCTGCTGACTCCTGATTTTGAATTAGGGAAAATATGGAAGAATCTGAGGAGGAGGGCAAACCTGTATGAGGTCCAGCAATCTCAGTTAACCTGGACTCGCCAGATCTCTCAAATACTGGACCACCAATGAGGCAACTTACACCAGCTGACTTAAGGCCTCCAACACATATACTGCAGAGGACTGCTGGGTCTGGGTTTAGTCAGAGAAGTTGTACCTCATGAGACTGGAGTCCCCAGCGAGTTTAGAGGCTGGGTGTGTGAGGTTGATGGGTGTCACATCCTTGTTGTGACTTGGGTGTGGGAAGGAGGAACGGGATGTGGAACCTTTGGAGGGCAGACTTGGAGGAGGATAAATTCTGGAGTGTAAATAAATAAATAAAGTTAAAAAAGAAAGTATTAATAGAATTTAGAATTATAAAGGGATAAAGTCGAGATTACTAAAGTATGATTAAATTGAACCATATGTTTTTGGACAAGCAAGTTATAAACCTTGGTAGTTGTTCAGATTAGGATAATGAAGAAGAGATGGAAAATTAAGCTGTGTAATTTTTGTTAGGCTGACACCCAGGTTAGCCACTTGTCAGGGAGGGGTCTTAGATAGAGATTAAAGAACTGCATAGTTTTATGGGCATCATGTTTACATATAAATACAAAGAAGAAAATAAAAAGTTACACATTTGTGAGTAATTCAGAAAATCAGGGAGACTGATGAAAGCTCATGGATGCATACATTCAGACATCCCAAAAGTACCAGAAATTCTAGGAAAGAATAGACTAGTATCAGTAACCCTGACCAAGTTACACATATGCATATGTGAGTGGAATAATAATGATAAAAGAAAAGGAGACTATCAAGTTGAGATAAAATTTTAAGTGATAGTTATTACACTTGTCTTTTTAGCATAAAACTTAAGGTAAACTTACATTCCTAGGGTAGTCCTTCCTTACTGAGGTGTGCTCCCTTACTCTGATAATTGACTTCTAAATTGGAATGGTAGGTCTCCATGTAGGCCAGAGGCTCTTTTCTCTTGACCATATCAGATGTAGTTTCCCTTATTGGAATTTATCTGACACCTCTATTTAAGATTACCCTTTATCCTTTCTCGATAGTTTGAAAACCAATAATAACTGGAGCATTTTCAGTGTCCATTACAGCAAATATTTTAAACATGTTTAATATTACCTGTAAGAATATATTATTTGCTTCTAATCTTCTTTTGAAAAAGGCATGAGCATTTGAGAACTTAAAAACCTTATTTGCTTTGCATTGATATTCCATGTTTACATTATTTTCTTACCCCAAACTTATTAATATATTTCTTAGCATCTGTTTACTTTATAACATTCATCTAGTTTTGCATTAGGATTCACAGATCACAGTGCATATTTATTTTCACATAAGAAAATATTTATTACTATATTTCTAGTACTCATGTATATATTTGAATGCTTAGTCAGCAGAGAGTGGCATCTCTCGAGAAGGATTAGGAATAAGTGTGGCCTTGTTAGATGAGTATGTCACTGGGATGTGGGATTTGAGATTTCAAAAGTCCAAGCCAGGTCCAAAATATATCTATTCCTGCTGCCTGTGTATGCCCATGTAAAAATCCTAGTTCCTTCTTCAGCACCATGCCTGCCTACATGCTACCATGCTTCCACCATGATGATAACCAACTAAATTTCTGAAATGTAAGCAAACCTCAATTAAATGTTTTATGTTAATAGGGTTGCCATGGTCATGGTTTCTCTTATCAGCAATAGAACACTTACCAAGATACACATATACATATGTGATTATAACAACATAACATAAAAATAAGTGCATGAGTATGTCTCATAAAATTGTACGCCAATTTGATGATGTATTAGTAACTGTACCTTTATAGCATTTATTTTAAAAACTAAGATGTTATGACTCCCTAGCTTTATCCTTTTAGTAATATCACTAAGTCTTTCATGGTTTTATAAAAATTATAATAATGTTTTACTCTCCATGTGTTTTTAAAAGGTCCATATACTTGTGTGTATGTGTGTGTTCATCTGAGTGTCTAAATGTTTGAGTGTGTGATATGGAACAAACTTGAAGGACAATTTTCTCCTTCCAATATTGGAACCTTGGGATTTAACTCAATTTTTCAGGTTAAAGGCAAATGCATCTGTCCTTTGAGCCATCTCACCAGCCCCAGTTCAATCCTTATATGTGCAAGATATGGTTAATATTTTTGTGGAGATTGCACTGAATCTGTACTTTGCATGTATGTATATTTGCATTAAATGTATATATTATATATTATATATTATATATTATATATTATATATTATATATTATATATTATATAGTTAATTTTAAAATATGAGCAAGTCTATGTTCACTATTGGATGCTTTATAATATATATTAAAAAATGTGACTTAGATTCTTGATAACATTTCATTTTTGGTATTTTACTTATATTAACTGTAAGGAAAATGTTTACTTTCTTATTTTTATTTTTATTGATTTTGATTTGTATATAGAATATATAACTTTTTATTACTAAGAAAAAAAGAATATATTTATTATGCTGATTTCATATATTTCTCTTTCTGAATGTTTATCAGCTTGAACCATATTTTCATAGAATTCATAGATATTCTCTGTGAAATATATCAGCTTTAAGCATACTTAATACTCCTTTATTTTTTTTTTATTTTGTGGTTTTAATATTATTAAGTAATTTTCACCTTCTCTTTTCTCCCTGTAACAGCTCTCCTGGAATTCTCTTGCTGTTGTTCTAAATGATGGCCTTTTCTGTTTTAATTGTTGTGACACAAGTAACAACAGTTGGACTGAGAAGCTTATATATTTAAATTTAGGTATGTATTTGTTTTGATACTTTGGGATACTATATCACATTCCTTTGCATGATTTGCTTAATTATTACTTCTTTTTAAAAAAAAAAAAAAAAAAACAACTGGATTTTCATGTATTTACATTTCAAATGTTATCCCCTTTCCTGGTTTCCCTTCTTCAAACCCCCTATCCCATCCTCCCTTACCCTGTTTCTGTGAGGGTGCTCACCTACCCACCTACCCACTCTCACCTCACAGCCTTAGCATTCCTCTGAGCTGGGCTGTCAAGTCTTCACAGGACCAAGGGCCTCCCCTCCTGTTGATACCAGATAAGGCCCACTCAGCTCCTTTAGTACTTCCCTAACTCATCCATTGGAGTCCCTGTGATCAGTGCAATGGTTGGCTACAAGGATGCACATCTGTATTAGTCAGGATCTGGCAGAGCCTCTCAGGAGACAGCTGTATAAGGCTCCTGCCTGCACACACTTCTTGGCATTTGGGTTTGGTTTTTGCATGTGGGATGGATTCCCAGGTGCAGCTGTCTCTCTAAGGCCTTTCCTTCAGTTTCTGCTCCATTCTTTGTCCCAGTGCTTTTTTTAGACAGGACCAATACTGGGTTAAAATTTTAGAGATGGGTGGGTGGGCCATGCCTAAACTCTGAATAAGGTTTTGACAAGTTCTCCCTCCCCTTTGTGAGGTGTTTCAGTTAATGTCATCTCTGTGGGGTCCTGGGAGGCTCTTGCTTTCCTGGCATCTATGATTTTCTGGTTGCTATACCCAGTTTCCCATCCCTCATTGCTAAATACCTCTGTTCAATTTCCTGACCCTCTGTACATCTCCTCCCATACATACTCTTCATGTATTGCAAATGTAATATGTGTGGTATTTTTGGTTTGTTTGCATTGTTTTACTCTTTGTTTTATGTGTTTTTGGTTTTGGTTTTCATTGTATTCATCAGTTACAGAACATTTATTGATTATCTGAACATATGTTCATGCTCCCATTCCTTCTAAAGATCTTTTATTGTGTAATGATTTAGATTGGCACTATTTTGTTGAAAAAATTATATTTCTACTCACCAGTATATATTGGTCTACATCTTCCTGTATTTTGTCTTTGCCTAGCTTTTCTATGAAAAAAATTTGTTAAAAGTATGATTTTTACCATAATTAATGAAACATTAAACAATGAGAAAAGGATAAGCCTAAAATTATACCTTTGCTTCTGTAGCCAGTAGATTTTTCCCATAGTGGTACAAAAATATTCACTGATTAATAGAAAACATTTTCAATAAATTATGTTGTAAACATTGGCAATGAATATACAGAACAAGAAAAAACTTGCCCTAATTTTTTACTAGATATAAAATTAATTCCAAATGTATTAAGTACTTCTATATAATACCTGAAGTTATAAAAATATTAAAAAATATATTAGGGAAATATTTCAGGTCATGGAAATCATTTAAATGTTTTCAGACAGGATCCTAGAAAGAAATCAAAGTAAGTCAAGTCTACACAAGTATGATTATATTAAAAGATACGTAAAAAAGCTGCTTCAGAAAAAACAATGGTTAACAGGGTAAATAGATACATTTTGGCATAGAACAATTTAAAAACTTTGCATATAGAATATTAGAGTAATCCAGAAACTTATTACTAAAGCTATTATGTTGGTTGTGAAGAAGCTCTTGCTTTGATCTAATTTTTTTTCTAAATTTCTTTAAATATAGAAAGAAAATACCATATAATTATATATATCTGTTTTTTCTACTTTGAATGTAAAGTCCAAGTCTGTGCTATAATTATAGAATACATGAATGTTGCATAGCAGGTATAATATAGAACTACAAAGGAAAAATAAACACTAGTGATCTACAATGCAATATACCAGGAAAGATAAATAATAAAATAAACTAGCACATATAGTAAAGAATAAAGGACTTCAATGAGTCTACATGCGAAGAAATGATAAGGAGCTAGAAACAATATTACTGAATTTATTCTAATATATTAGATAAATGTATCAATTTTTCCTATACATTCCAAATATATTACTAATTCTTACACATCAGATAAAATAAAATCAGACATTTACTGAATAAGGATTCATATAAATTATAAATGTTAATACTAAATAGGTATAAACAAAGGTTCAATATGACTTTCTGAGTATGTTAATATCAATGAAGGTTCCATGGGTAAAATATTAGATGGAATGTTACTAAATTTTAATATGTGCCTGGTTTCATTTTCCATTGAAAATTAAGTTTTCAAGCTTAATAGACTTTAAAACTGCTATCCAAGCTACTCAATTTGGATATGATGCATCATTATATTGTATTTTTGCATTTTATTTCTTGTTACATTTTAATAAAGCTGAAAGCAAAATTAGTGTTAGAATGTTTCAGTTGTTGATTTAAGTAAAATAGCAGGCTGTTTAAAATTAAAACTTTTATAATATGTTTGAAAGATTATTTTTATAGTAAAATCAAATATGTACATTAAAATTTCATAGCTCTTTAACTGGTGATATTTTTGAATTTATGTAGTAATTTTTATTTGTAATTAGAGTTATTTTATATGAACAATTCATGGATTTTTGTTATTGTTTTTGTTAAAGAGTAGTTTACCTATGATTTAAAATATAAACAAAAAATTCATAGTTCTGTTTTGATTTATTCCCATCACTTTCATAATTTTCATCAAAATATTATTGAGAAACCTCATATAATTCAAAATACGTGAAAACTGTGAAACATAAAAAGTAAGGTTAGAAGGCTTTTTTTTTAATTTTGTTGAATACTTTTTTTTTTTTTTTTTTGCTTTAAGGACAATATTTTAAAAAGAGAGGCCATAAACCCTGCCCTCATTATTGTGAGTATACATGCTTCTAAGGACAGATTTTATGTGATATGTGCACATCAGCTTTTGGTAAAATTTAGGTAACAATGAAGTATATATTTATAAATGCCTCTTAGAGCTTCACTCTAATCCTTGTGTCTTTGGTTAGCAATTTTTTTTGAATCATCATTGTTTTGGATTGTAGTATAAACATTAAATATGTTCAAAATTTCAGTATTTTGCAACTATTATTAATTTTAATTATAAACAGACTGAATATGTTATAATAACCAATAAATGTTTCTAATTTTGAGATAATAGTGCTATATTTGATATATATTTTAGGAATTTATTAGTGCACAATAAATGAATACAGTATTAAAGATTGATATTTTAAAGGGGCACATGCTCTACATTCTGCTACGTTCATAGCAGCCTTATTTGTGATAGCTAGCAGTTGGAAACAACACATATGTTCCACAATGGAAAAATGGATATAGAAAATGTAATTCACTTACACAATGGAATAGTATTCAGCTAATAAGAATGAAAATATCATGAGATTTGCAGGAAAATAGATGGCACTAGAAAGTATCATCCTGAGTGAGGTAACTCAGAACCAAAAGGATATGCATAGTATGCATTCATTAATAAATGAATATTAGCCAAAAATGTACAGAATACCCAGGAATGAATCCACAGAACTCAAGAAGGTTAACAATCTCAAAGGCCCAAGTTAGGATATTTCAATCCCATTTGAGAAGCAGAAAAACACAATTATAGGTGTGGGGGGGGGGCAGATGGATGGAGGGATCTGGGTCAGAGAGGGCAGAGGGAGCAGAAAAGGTGAACATGATCAGGTATTGAGGAGGAGGGAACATGAGTGAAGTTCCAAGGGCCAGCAACAGGAATGAAAACAGGCAACCTCAGGAGGTAGGATGTTGAGAGATCCTCTAGAATGTACCAAAGACCTTGGAGGTGAGAGATGCTCAGGACTCAAAGGGAGGGACCTTAGATGAAATGCCCAACAGTGGGGAGAGGGAAATTTTAGAGTCCATCTCCAGAAGAAAGACAGGGCAGCAAATAGAGGGATGGGGTTGCCATCAAACAGTCAAAAAATCTGACCCAGAATTGTTTCTGTCTAAAAGACCTGCAGTAAAAAATATGGAGAAGAGAGTGAGGGAAAGGAGGTCCAGTGACCAGCCCTACTTGGGATCCATCTCAAGGGGAGGCTCCAAGCCTGACACTATTACTAATATGATGTGCTTATTAACAGGAGCCTAGCCTGGCTGCCTTCTGAAAGGCCAATAAGCAACTGAAAGAGTCAGAAGCAGATAATTACACCCAACTGATGGAAAGAAGCTTAGGACCCCCATGGTTGAATTAGTAAAAAGCTGGAAGAACCTGAGAAAGCGGACAACCCTGTAGAAGGACCAGCAGTCTCAACTTACCTGGATCCCAGAGATCTCTCAGAGCCACCAACCAGGCAGAATACACTAGCTGATATGAGGCCCTCCAAAAATATACAGCAAAGATTGCCTGGTATGGCCTCAGGGAGTGAAGATGCAACTAACCCTTGAAGGACTTGAGGTCCCTGGGAGTTGAGAGGTCTGTTGGGGTGGGGGAAGTGTAGACATCCTCTTGGAGATGGGGTAGGAGGCATGGGATGAGGAACTGTTGAAGGGCAGACTGGAAAGGGATAATGACTGGACAGTAAAAATCAAAAAAGATTAAAGATAATCCTAATTTTAAAAAGGAAAAATAAATATGAATCTTTAGGGAGAAATAAAACATTATTATTCACTGTAGCAACATAACACAAAAATTTATATCCCTTTATTAATTTTATTTCCTTTCATCTGCATCTATCATAGTCAAAATTTTGAAGGATATGTTTAAAAATAAATTGCAGTTAAAACATGTTCACTGACTTTCTTATGAAGTGAAATGATTTTAAATGAACTAATAATTGGGAGAAAATAATGGCTCAGCCATTAAAGGTTAAGCTTACAACAAAGCATCATTACTAGTATCATGCTTTGGTCAACTTTATCAAACATTGTGATATCATATAGTCAAGTGTGCTTTTTGTTTCCCCTGTTATTTTGCATAGGGAAATTATTCCCTAATATATTTTATACATAGTATATTTTTACTATTGTACATACTATCTTATATCTAGCAAATTAATTACAAAATGAGTGTTATATTTATGCATATTTTTAGAGACTAAACATAAATAGATGGCAGTTATTTTAAATAAAACTTCAACTTCACCTTCTGGAAATCTTTGCAGGTACAATTAAAATCCTGTATGTGTAAAGAGGAAAAACCTGATTCTTTTTTACTTTTTTTCTTTTCTTCTCTTTTCTTTTCTTTTTTTTAAGAGAGGAGAATAATGAAAGAAAAGTTCCATTAGAGAGCACTTTATTGAAACTTCCAATGATTTTGTGCTAATGGAAACTCAATTTATTGACTCTACTTATCTGAGATTTCTGCAGCCAGCATCTCTGTTAAGGAGTCCAGTACAGCATGTTTAAAAATCCATGTTTTTCTGCTTGAAACTATGGAAACCATGATTAATTGATTTGAGAAACTGAGTTTTAAATGTGAAGTTCAATCCACAAGAGGTTTTAACTCTTTTTCTATTAAATCTCCTGTGGCATTATCAGTATTCTGAATTTTATTTTCAGTTGAAAAGATTTTAGTAAGACTAGCATTTAAAAATTACATTTGATATATTTTTTTTGTTTTAAATACATTCTATCTTTTGATAAATAACCTCTGTTTACCATAAATTCCTTCCCTATCTCTTTCAAATTTATTCAATTCCCCCTTATCATAACCCATTTGATTATTATATTTTTAGCTACAAAGTGTAATATAAACACATTTATCTAAATCATACAGAACAAATACTTTAAATAAATATATCAAAGCATTCTTTTACAAAATGACAGTAATACTTTGGGAATAAATTTTGTTATCACTATGAACTGCATTTGTCTAACGAAGTAGTCCAAAACAATCTATTAATTTTAAAGTATGTATAGCACTATAGTTCTGAAACTCTTATGCAGAATCTTAATTAGTAAAGATCATGTCCATGTTCACATCACTTATCATCACAAAAAAAAAGAAAACAAAAAAAGAAAGAAAGAAAAAACAAAACAACAGCACTGTTCCCATTGAACATATAAAGTGGATCTAGCAAAGTCATTGAATTATCAAAAGGAAATCAAAGCATGGAACAAATAAGAGGAAGTCACATGATTAAATGATGTTACCATACTTAAAACATAATTCATTAGAATTAACATTATTCAGATTCTTGCATCTCTTTATTCAAGCATAGAGAATAATACACATTGTTTAACAGAAGACACATTTAAGCAGAAAAAAAAAATACAACCTATTGCCTCACATATTTTAATAGGGTAAGTAAAACAGTCCATCAAAATTTTCTTGTAGAAAACTAAGTGAGAAGGGGAAAATATGAAGAAATTGAATGAACAAGATAGAATGCAGTGAATCAGAAAATAACACACTTATTGAGGATGAAATGTGAGGTAAACCACACATTTTCCCTTTATTTAAAAATTTAATACCAATGTTGCCATATTTTAAAATAGCGACATTTCAGAAATGTATGATTTCTCCAGAAACAACATCCACATTTTAATTATGGGGCGATGGGTAAATGTTTTCTATATTAAATGCATACACATTTCTCTAGATCCGGATAATTCTTTGTAGGTAGTCTCAATTATATATGTGTAATAGATATATTGATGACAGATAAGTTGGTGGTTAAATGATAGAATGATAAACAGAGAAATTGAGAGAGAGCAGGAGAGAGAGAGAGAGTGATGATAGAGAGATTAATAGACAAATAATAGAATCTTCCCATTGTATGTGTGGACTAATAGTTATATCAGTTGTCTCACCCATCATGCCAGTCAAGCACTCTACCACTAATCTATATTGCCCATCTCTCACTGTCATTAATGACTAATCTCTTGATTATGTCTGGAATAGTTTGTTGTTTTCTTAGATGAAAAAAAGTTTCTGGAATCATGTTACTGTTATTGGCAGATGATTCTTGGTTGAGTAATTTAAAGATTAAGAGGGTGTGACACTCTCACAGCCTGAACTGCTAGCCTTTAAGAAGCTGTTGACAGAATGTAGTCTACCACATGTATCTTAAGTACTCAAGATGTCTCTGAAACTCTTGAATTCTTATGTAGTTTGAAGACCAGTTGTTTAGGTCAATTACCTTTACATGGGGTTTGATAATGTATCACATTCTGAAAGGGATGCTAACTGCTCTTCAAGTTCTTCTGACAGTGAACACATCATTTGAATATCCATCTGCATGTTTGGAATCATTTCAAAGATGAGTAACATTGGTAGTTTGTTTAGAATGACAACATATCTATCAAAATCACCCAAAGGGATTGTGTTCTTTAGAATTCTGTGATATTATAATTGTAATTATAAAGATCCAAAAGTATTCTAATATAATTTGTACCTTTGCAAATTATATCACTCAATTTGCTAATGTACAAATATAATTATGGCATAAAATGTGAAAACTAAAGTTTAAAATGACATGTTCTAAGGAGTAAATCTTGTAGGTGTAAGTGATCCCAATTGTAAATTATTTGATTTCCTCAATGAATGAGATATGTTACATTTAAAATAGTGTCCTGAGACAATTTCATCAACACTGGTCAGACATTTAACAGAAGAAACAAACTAAATTAAAAATTCCATTTTCAATGGTAGAAATGAATACAAGTACAGCTGCTAGCAGTTTTATCAGTAAGGAAAAACATTTGTGATTTCACCAAAAATGTATTATTTGATATTAGAGAATACCACTGTAATGAAAAATCTCCATTTGTTCAGCATTATTAGTTTTTGATGTTATCACACAATTGTTGTACACTAATAATCAATGTTGAAGATATTCATTAGAAGAAAATATTATTCCTTAATTTTATAATTGCAAATACTGCCATAAAGTCAGAGAATGATTGCGGTACTATGCTTAAAGAAACAGATATAACTTCCACAAATTTTATTACTGAATTTTATTCAGGATTTTAAAATACAAAAGATATATTTTTGTATTTAAGAGACTCTATTCTTTGCAGAACCAACTTTGTGACTTCACTTGCATTCTTGATTATGTACCTCAGGTAATGAATCTGTATATATATAAAACTGTAAAACAGAATATAATTTGGCAAAGATCATGAACATGCTCGTAGAAAACAACATCATTAAATGGATTTTGTTGAAAGCATTAATGAGAATTTTTGTTGCTTTCATGAATACAAGAAAAATAATTTAAAGGATAAATATTTATTTCAGTATATAGTTTCAGAAGATTTACTTTATGTTCAGATGATGGAGCTAGACATATCTTCTCCCACTGAGCTCAGAAAATGCATCCCAGCTAAAAGAATATATTCTACAGGTAGGCAACAGCTTTTGGGATAGCTCCCACTCCAGTTGTTTGGGACCAACATGAAGACCAAGATCCACATGTGCTAGATGCCTACAGGAGGCCTGGGTCCAGCCCATATATGCTCTTGGTTTGTGGTACAGTCATTGAGATCAGCAAGGGTCCAAGTTATCTGACTCTGGTGATCTTTCTGTGGCGTTTCTATCTCCATTGGGGGCCTTCAAACTTTGGCAGGCAGCCTGCATCCAGTCTCCCAGGTGACCTATGCCCCATAGGCAGGAGAGTTGGAGGGAGTGCCAGCTCTGCGGGGCTTGGTGAGCCCTGCAGCTGGACAAGGCACCTCTGCCACTTTTCTCACCCAGGGAGACCCCCTCCACCCATGATCTCAGGTCTGTTCAGGGCCACCGCCACAGGGCATGTCACCACCTGGACCTCAGCAGCACTGCTGCTTCCAATCACGGATCTCACAGTGTAGTCAACACTCTTTCAGCTGCCGAGCCCGGGCCTGGGGTGACTCCCCTCAGTGCAGCATCCTGAGGCAGCAGGCTGAAGCAGCCTGTCCACAGGCCCTGGGTACTGAGCGCCAGCACAGGGACTAGAGAGCTCAAGCTTCCTCTTTAAAACAGGATCTGCTTGCCCCTGGCTTGCCTCTAGGCCAAGTCCCAAGGCAGTCTTGGCCTCTTCCAGCAGCCCCTGCTCAGCAGGGGATGCTGAAGGTCACAGTGTATGCCTCCAGGCACATGGACAGGGATCACTGCACATGGCCTGGGGCTACCTTGGCCACAGGGGCAGGGTGCAGGGACCCTGGGTTTGCACCAGCAACCGTGGCAGCACGAGTGTCCTTGGCAGCAGTGGCCCCATTCCTCCCTGACTTGCCCTTCTGCCCTCTTGCACTGGGCACCATGATGCCTAGACAAGCTGGGGCAGTGGATGCAGCTGCTCTGGTATGTGATTTGGCCCTGGGGGGCAGGGGAGTCAACATGAACCTGACCAGACAACTCTGAGCTGGGGGTGTTCTCCCCCTACTGCTGTACCAAGGGCGAGAAGGAAGGGTCCCTGGAAGTGGAAGTGTTAGGCCCCATTTTGACCCTGGTTTAGGCCTTGAGGACAAACCCGAGCCTGGCTTAAGTTCTGAGACTTGTCTGAGTCACTTCCATATAGGGGTGACTCAGCAAGACCTGTTTGGTCCTCCCTCTGCCTTGCCATTGCTGATGTGAAGCGTTGCTATTGGCCCTGTCAGTTACCCCTTCCCCTTCCCCACCTCCTACATCATCTCTCCCCATACCTTAATGCCCGCCCCCTTTGCCTTCTCTATATAAGAGAGGGGCTGATACAATAAAGTTGAGTTTCTGCTTTAACAAGACTCCCAACCTGGTGTGTTCCTTTTGGGTTGTTGACACTCGCCATCCTGCTCATCTCTGGACAGACTCAGCTAGACCGGGTTCTTTCCTCTCACCTGGACCTGCCAGCAAGGAGCAGATAGGTGGGTTGTTGTCTCTATGGCTCCATTGGTGCCCCTGCCTGGCTATAGGAGGTAATATCTTACGGTCCTGTATCCCCAATGCTGTGAGTCATAGCTAAGTTGACCTTCATTGATTCTTGGGTGCCTTCCTTACCCCATGTCCCTGGAAAGTGCTTGAGATGTCTCCTTCCTCCCCACCTGCACCAGTTGCAAATATCTATTCATTTTTATTGTCATATGGCCATCTCACCTGTCTATCCCCACATCTTATCCTGAACCCTGCTTATCCCTTATCACATCTCCCACCCAGTTCCCTCTCTCCATCTGCTTCCTACAACTTTTCTTTTTTTTTATTTCCCCTTGTAAGTGAGATTCAAGCATCCTTGATTGGGTCCCTCTTCATCTTCTAAATTGTTTTTATTTTTTTTATTTGATATTTGATTTCTTTACATTTTAACTGTTATCCCCTTTCCTCGTTTCCCCTCTGTGAACCCCCTATCTCATTCCTCTTCCCCTGCTTCTATGAGGGTGTTCCTGCAGCCACCCTTGTAGTCCTACATCACCACTCTAGCATTCCATTTCACTGAGGCAACTAGCCTTCACAGGTCTAAGGGACTCCTCTCTAATTGATGCCAGATTAGGCCAACCTCTGCTACATATGCAGCTAGAGTCATGGGTTCTCTTTGGTTGGTGGTTTAGACCTTGGGATCTCTGAAGGGTCTGGTTGGTTGATACTGTTGTTTTTCCTATGGGGCTGCAAACCCTTTCCTCTCCTCCAGTCCATTGGGGTCCCCATGCTCAGTCCAATGGTTGGCTGCAAGCATCTGCATTTGTATTGGTCAGGCTTTGGCAGAGCCTCTCAGGAGACAGCTATATAATTCTCCTGTCAGCAAGTACTCCTTGGCATCAGCAATAGTGTCTGGGTTTGGAGTCTGCAAATGGGATGGATCCCCATGTGGAGCAGTCTCTGGATGTCCTTTCCTTAGTCTCTACTCCACCCATTGTCCCAGTATTTCCTTTAGACAGGAGCAACCAGGAGCTATGCATAACTTCTATGTATATAGTCTCTACAGGTTCTCCCTCACCTTTGTTGGTTATTTCAGCTATTGTCATCCCTGTTGGGACCTGGGAGCCTTTTGCTTTCCTCTCATCTTGTACTTTCTGGTGGCTACCCTTGGTTCTCCATGCCCCATTGCTACATACCTCTGTTCAATTTCCTGACCCTCTGTATATCACCCTTGTTTCCTCCCGTACCTGATCCTGCCCTCTTTCCCCCCTCTCTGCCTTGCAAGTCCCTCCTATTCTCTATCTCTCATGAGGATTTTGTTTCCACTTCTAAGAAGGACTGAAATATCCACACTTTAATCTTACTTCTTCTTGAATTTCATATGGTCTCTGAGATGTATTCCAAGCTCTTTGCCTAATATCCACTTATCAGTGAGTACATACCTTATGTGCTCTTTTGTGACTGGGTTACCTTACTCAAGATGATATTTTCTAGCTCCATCTGTTTGCCTACAATTTTCATGAAGTCATTGCTTATAGTTTCTGAATAGTACTCCATTGTGTAATTGTACCACATTTTCTGTATCCATTCCTCTGTTGAGAGACCCCCTTCTTGTTTAGCTTCTTTGTGTCTATGGAATGTAATGTGGGAATTCTGTATTTTATGGTTAGCATCTACTTATAAGTGAGTACCTACTGTGCATATCTTTTTGGATCTGGGTTGTTTCACTAAATTCTTTCTTAGCCATCTATGATTTGTATAAAGGAGGGATAATGAATTTCTTTTTAAAATTAATTTTGTATTCATCTACTTTACTGAAGGTATTTGTCAGCTGTAAGAGTTTCTTGGTAGAACGTTTGGGGTTGCTCATATATACTATCATATCATCTCAAAATAGGGATATGTTGACCTTTTCCTTTCAAATTTGTATTCCTTTGATCTCCTTTACTTGTCTTCTTGCTCTGGCTAAAACTTCAAGTACTATATATAATAAATAAGGAGAGAGTTGGAAGCTTTGTCTTTTCCCTGATTTTAGTGGAATTGCTTTAAGTTTCTCGCCATTTACTTTGATGTTGCTTATTTGTTTGCTCTATATTGCTTTTATTTCATTTAGATATGCACTCTCCAAGGCTTTTAACATGAAGGGGTGTTAGATTTTGTCAAAGGCATTTTGAGCATCTAATGAGATGATCATGAGGTTTATTTCTTTGGATAGAACCTGTGTTTTCCTCTGTTTGAATTGTGTAAAGGCTGGAAGAAGCTGAGGAAGAGGGCAGCTCCATGGGAAAACCAGCAGTCCCAACTAACCTGTAACCCTAGATCTCAAAGACAATGATACACCAACCAGGCAGAATACACCAGATGATATGAGGCCACAGACACATATACAACAGAGGATTGCTTCATCTGGCCTAGTTGAGAGAAGAGGCACCTAACCCTTGAGAAATCTGAGGCTACAGGGAGTGGAGAGGCCTGGTAGGATGGGTGGGAACATCTTCCTCAAGACACTAGAAGAGGTATGGGATGAGGTAAAGTCAGAGAGCATGAGAGTTCGGGGTTTGAATGGGTGGTTCAGTAGTTAAGTAGGTTTACTGCTTTAAAGAGGACCAAAGTTCACTTCTCAGAAACTAAGTTGAAGGGCTCTAATTGACTTGTAATTCCTGCTTCTAGAAACCATTGTCTTCTGGTCTTTGTAGGTACCAGAAACAAACAACAAACTTCTCTCTCTCTCTCTCTCTCTCTCTCTCTCTCTCTCTCTCTCTCCATCTCCCTATCCCTCTCCCTCCCCCCGACTATCCCACACACAAATTTACACTTATTCATATGCACACTAATACAAATAAATCTAAAAGATAATTTGAAATTACTCAGATATAAAATATTTTTTAAAATATGCAGATAATGAAGAAATAGAACTTGTAGGACTATCAAGTATAACTACTCAATAAAATTTTCTAAGAAAGGATAGAGGTAGAAAAAGGAAAGAAAAATAAAAACTTTGACAAAATAGTACACCACAACCTCCCAAATCTGGAAGAAAAGAGGATATATAGATACAAGAAGCTTAGTATTTAAAACTAAACATAAGAATGATCGCATACATTCAAAAAGTTCATCAATTATAAAAGGTTAAAGTAAAAATTTATCAGGGAGCAAGCAAGATTAAGATATATACATATCTGTAAGACATATAAGAAGCAAACACTGGTGAATAGAGGTGTCAAATACTGAAAAAAATAATTCAACCAATTTATGATTATATTAATTGATTTCATTCTATAATTTTGTGGGATGTATTTAAATGCAGGCTGTAAGTACTTTTCAACACAGTTTCCTTTTAAATGTAACTAAGGAAATTATCCAGGTACAGAATAAATTTCCCATAGCAGTTTTAGTGGATGCATAAAAATATTTACTATTATACAATTTAATAACTTATATTTATACAGACAAGCAGGAATTAAGGACAGAAGTATTTAACTCAACATAATCACGTAATGAGGTTGTATATGTGTGTCCAATAGCAACATTATGCTTAAATACAATGATCTAAAACATTTCTCTATTTAAATTCATGCAATAAGAAGTTCCACCATTCTTTTTTTGTTATAATCATTTATTTTTCCAGGACAGAGTGTTATTTAGTAGTCTGGTCCTTGTTGAAATACATTAAATAGTCCAAGTTATCTTTAATCATGTCATCTTGACTGCTTTCAGTATGCTTATAAGTATTAAGTATGTTCCAAAATCCAAGCAAAGACTCATCATTGGATTTAAGCAATGATAAAGGACAAGAAAAAATAATATAACACATCCTTAATTGCAAAATAAATAAATTAATGATATCTCTTCACGAATATCATGCTCTTCTATGCAGGAACCAAACAAGAATTTCACAAAATGTCTATGAAATATAAATAGATTAAATGAAGTTAGAATACAATCAAGCTGTGTTTTTATACACTAAAATGGGCTCTCAGATAAGAGAGATTAAAAACACAATCTCATTTTTAATAGCACATTAAATGCAGATAAATAAACTTAAACAATGATGTATAAATTATAAAACATTACTAGAATAAAATATAAAACAATACTATATTTTGTAAGAAGAGATTCCATCTTGACCTTCACATAGAGCTATAAAGGACTTCAAGCAGCCAAAATAATCCTATAAAAGACCTTTGCTACAAGATTGCCTTTACTATAAAATATACCTGAGATAATGAATTAATGACAAATAGTGTTTATTTTGCATCACAATTTTTTAGATCCAAGTCCGTTGTTGCTATTGTTTACATCCTGAATGAAGTCATCATGTAAGAACAGATATCAGGTGTTAGATGAGAACTGCTTATATCATATCGTCATCATAGTCATCATCATCATCGTTGTCATCTTCATCGGCATCATCATCATCATCATCATCATCATTATCATTGCCATAATCATTGTCATCATCAGGTAAGGAAGTTAAATAATTTAGCAGTTTCACAATTGTTTTTGAGTCAGATTCAAAGACATATAAATTTTTCACTGCGTTTTACCTAAATAGCCTCTATTGTCTCCTTGTATTATGAGGCATATCCCTATGAAGGATACTTGTTTAAAGTTAAGTGAGAAAAAAACTAAAAAAGCTGATATTACTTTATGTCAAAATACATATTAGGGATTCTGGGTAAGATGACCAATTTAAAGAGGCCTCTGTGTGACTTAGTAAAGGAGAAGAGGAAAGAGAAGAGGGAGAAAGGAGAGGGGGTGAGACACAGAGATAGAGAGGAGGGGGGCATAAACAAAGAAAGGAGATATTTGAAAGAGTGACTATTCTTACAAGAGAAAGAAGTATAGCTAATAATGCACATGAACGACAGACTAAAATAGGAGAAAAATAAAGAAAATGGCAAAGTGACCTGTATGACGTCCTCTATAGGAAAATAAATGAAAGCCATACAAACTGGCATGCAGCAATACTGCACTGCTTGAACTGCATGGAACTGAGACTGGAACTAGGAATAGGTATTATTCTCTACTAGACATAGGTATTGTGAGAATAATGAACTGGAGAAAGATTGTCCAGGCTGCCAAAATGCAATCAAAATTTAGATGTACCACAGTAGGGAAAGAGGAAATGGGGGAGAGGGGAAAAAACAAAGTAGGAGGAGAGAGAGAGAGAGAGAGAGAGAGAGAGAGAGAGAGAGAGAGAGACAGAGATTGGAACTAGAAACATTGATGGTACAGACTGTAGCAGAGATGTGATAAGAAGACTTAATCATAAATATTCCAGGAGTCTGTGAGCTCTTCGAATGACTAGTCAGAACAATATATGTAAGGTACTACTACTGTATTGCTTAGGAGCATGTCAGAAAAAGAAAGAAAGAAAAAAAAAGATTGATGAGTGTACAAAGAAGAATGAATAGTTTCTTTTCTGTACTGCTAGGATAACAGGATTTTCACAAGTATAATAATGAAATGTGAACCCTTCATGAAATTTTATAATAAACACAAAATCAATTAAAGATATAAATGGCTAATCTTAGGGCATAAAACTTCTAGATAGGATATAAAATAAAATCTTAATTATTTTGATCTTGGGTATAATTCCTTGGCTATCAAAATGTTTGAAAGGGAACACAAGCAAACAACACTGTGTCAAATCAAGATGTTTCTGAAGAGTGAAAGAAATAATGAGAAAAAAAAGAAAAGGCAATATGCTGAGCAAGAGAAAGCAGTTACAGAGCATGTATGAGATGTGGGTGACAGCAACACCTGTAAAGTATTTCTATAACTCAATGTGAAAAAATATGTAGGTTTATTAATGCAGAGGCAAATGACAAAACATAATTCTATCAAGGAAGAGAGACAAATGCCAAGAAGGTATATGAAAAGCTATTCAATATCAGTTCTCAGGGAATTAAAAATCAAAATGAAATTCTGGTATTATCTCACAATTACTGGAACAGCCATTATCAAAAATCTTGCAACAAGAACAAACAAAATGAGAAGTTGTGAAAGTATTGAGACACCTACATACAGGTATTGGGAAAAAAATTCAGCAATTGCTGTTTATATAAACAGAAATACCTCAAAACATTTAAAGTAGAGACTCCATGTGATTTCCCAATCCTACTTCTGGTTATTTATATAAAACAATCAAAGAAGACTATCAAAGAGATGCTCGCATTATAATGTATGACAACTTTAGACAAAAGAGTCAGATAGTGTCAACATTACAATGTGATACATGAAGACCATACAATATTATTTAGTTCTTCAAAATTAATGAACAAATTATACAGAAAAATATATAAAAATCTATCAAATTTATACTTTAATGGTCCTAGAAAAAATTTAATTCAACTGACAAAAACTTTGAATCAGACAAACTGAACATTTTTAGTAATAAAAATGTATACATGTGGGTAACAATATTGTCTTGTATCCCTAAAACTTACTAATAGTTTATATTTTATATTACAATTTATTGTACTTAATAAGGATGGATCATATGTTTTAAATGTTGTTTTCTCCAAAGCATGCAAATATATAATTCAAAGTAATTTACAGAGTTATGAAAATGTCCAAGTATTAATTGGAGGAAAATTTAACTCTTGAATATATAATCTGACTCACATAATTTAATAAGACAACAAGATTGTGAATGAACTCAGAATGGAAAAAATCTAAAATAGTCTTTTTCTAAAGGAGAACTGAAAAAAATGTACAGAAATGTTCAGTATTCCATCTATTATCCTTTGTAGGACTGGGTTTGTGGAAACATATATTATAATAGCATAGATATAAATGAATTTCCTTTTTTAGGCTGAATGGTATTTCACAGTATGTAGAGTCAAAGTTTTCATGGTGCATTTATCCACCAAGATACTTCCGTTTATTTTCCTCCTGTTCATTGTAACAATATCCTCAGAAAAGTGATAAAATATCAGTCTGAGTATCTGATTTTAGAACTCTCAAATACACACTTTGAAGAGAAGTAATTGAATCAAATAAAATATCCAGTGAAAATTGTAGGATCTTCCCTATCTTATTTTCCATCAATTTCCAGATGTTTTCAACACTCAAATTCTCATTAGTGATAGACATTGAAACTACTTTCACAGTCTACCTACAAACCTTGTTATATGCACCTCTCTCTCTTTCTCTCTTTCTCTCTCTCTCTCTCTCTCTGTGTCTGTCTTTCTCGTGTGTGTGTGTGTGTGTGTGTGTGTGTTAATACCCATCCTAAATAATAGCAATTAGGATGTCTTTGTGGTTTCTCAATTATTTCTTTTGACTTTTTAAAGTAATTTTAAAAAAATTAAAAAACTTTTTTTTTTAAAAAACTTTTTAAAAAAATTTCATATAAAAGTATTATATTTAGATATGTTCCTCCTCCCCTGTCTTCCTTTAATTATTATTATACACCTACAATACCTTAAAATTCATATTTTTCTTCTTTCTTTACCATATATATACTATATATATATATATATATGCTAAATACAGGCAATATCATAGGATATATAGTCTATTATTATTTCTGGTATGTATACATGTTTAAGAATGACCACCTGGAATTAGATAAGCTATCAGATATCTTGTCCTGTCTAGGGGGAGTGATGTTTCCTCTCAGAAGCCTTTTTGTTCATCTTAATCTTAATCTAGAGATTAAGCCTTGTGAAAAATTGTCCTCATCCAATGTAGATTGTTAACTTGTGTGGTTATTTTAAGGTCTTGTTCAGATTTTATGAATACAGCTTCCACATCGTATTTAGAAGACAGTCCCATAGCAGATGTCCTAGTACTCTGGTTGTTACATTCCTTCTTCAATTTTGCACAATTTTCCTTATATCTTATGTGCAAGGTTTTAGTTGTACATTTGCCAGCTAGGGTTGAATACTTTATGGTCACTTGTTTTCTGCATTTTTGACAAGTTAAAAGTATTTGTGATAGTTTCAATCTATTGGAAGCAGAAGCTTTTTAAATGGTGGGTAGGAGTTGCACATATCTGAAGGTATAAAAGTACGGACTTATAATGCATTTGGAAATTATACTTATTTAGTAAAGTAGAAATAAAACATTTAGTTCTCTTCTAAGGTCCATGTTCTTACCAGCCATAGGCATGGAGGCTAGATGTATAGTATAAGGCAAGGATTCATGCTTATTGAGCTGGTCTTAAGTCCAATTAGACAACTCTTGGTTATCACTGGGGTATGAGTGGCACTATTGGTAATAGCTTGTGTTATTGATCATTGCTGTAGGTCATATTCATTACAGCTAGGTAGGTTGGTTAACTGATTTTTCACCCTTTGACAGGTTTCATCACACCTTCCAACATTTTGAGAGTTAGTACTTGGGAAAAAGTTTTTTGTTTCCTATTTTTGATCATTTTCTGATAAATACTAGAAATGGAAAGAACATATATTTGTTATGCAGTGAAATATACACTTGTGTCCTATTTCTGCTAAAGAGTATAAAGCCTCTTTATTTAGGAAGCAGTCTACTAGCAAAAACTTTATGGAAATTCTAAAGTACTGCAAGTTTGTTTTCATATTTCATAAGTTAGTGCCAAATACAATTTCAGAAAGATTTACTCTACAATTGAATTTGGCTGGGTAGTTCTAGTTGGCTTATTCCCCCCTCTTTTGACAGTTTTGATCAAATCTTCCAACATTTTGAGAACTAGTTTTTGAAGATGGTTTCACATGGTAATTCACTTCAATTTTAGTGTTACAGTCTCATCCACTAAGGCCTTAATGTCCAATAATATCAAATGTAGTGACTTTATAAGCTACTGGTAAATGTTTTGTTGTTATAGATAACACTTAAGTGGTCTTCTATCTAAATTGAAAATCCCCTTTAAACAAATATAATACACTTACTATAAGTCTAAGTTTTTTTTTTTAAATGTACACATTTCACATAAGGCCTTAAATTCCATCAGAATTTCTCTAGGAGGGTGGTTATCAAAAGACATTGATGAAAACTTCCTTTGTCTTCCTTTGTGGATATTTGCTTGGCATAGTTATTGTCATACAAATGCCAAGAGCTTCCAAAAAAGACTTAGTTAATTGTCCATGTATAGTCTTGACACTTCTTTTATTAGGTTATTATTAAAATTCATGGTGAATGATTTATTTATTGATACTCTCAAGGGACATTTATTGATATTCACCATATTCATACTGTTACTAAATTATATATATATATATATATATATATATATATATATATATGTGTGTGTGTGTGTGTGTGTGTGTTTGTGTGTGTGTCTGTGTGTGTGTGTTATATTTGAATTTGAATTTAAGAAGTGAAATATCTTACTTAATCTGTGTTTATTGAAAATGGGCCCACTTTAAATGGTTGCTAGAATAATAGAGGTCATATATTATATCTTCACTTAAGACAAAAAACCAAACAAAACCAAACAAACAGAGATTCCTACAGGCTTTTTTTTGTGGTCATTGGTTTAACAATCTCTTCTCATACTTCCTAGAGACATTACATGACATTTTGTAGTCATAGATCTCACTCAGATTTAGATAGAAGAAACTGTCCCTTCATGATCAGTACTAAACAACATCTGAGGAAGAAAACAGTTTCTTGTTAAGTCCTAGGTAAAATTTTAAAACCTAGGTAACAGTTACTTGGCTACCTCGTCATAGGCCTAGGTAACAGTTACTTGGCTAGTCTGCCCTTATAAGGAAACTTTCTCATATTTTACTGCTGCTACAAAGAATCTTTCTAATAGCAAGATTCATTACATATTCTGTTTTGTTCCCTTGAAAAACAAATTATATTAAAAGTCAATAGAACTGCTTTTTGTGTAGTTACCTACAGTATGATTGGATCTGAACCAACAATCCAAAAACAATTTCTATACTTGTGTATAAGGCTAATAGTATAAGTGACTTCTGGGATGCACCCCAACATAAGAGACACAACTACACCAATATAAGAAAGTATTTTGAATAAGTCTTTCATTTTAAGTAATGGTCCAGTAATGTTTAAGTTTGGGCCACACTTGAAACTGACACCCTACTTGGCAGAAAGAGTAGTTCTCATGGATTACTGACATCTTGGTGAGCAGTTAAGACATGACCTTTAGAAAAGCCCCATCCTGGTAGACAAATTAGGACAAGAATATTAGACAAGGTAAGTACCCTGCCACAGTTGAATAACCCAAACAGTGGGAGCAGGAAAAATGTAAGGAAATACCAGATCTCTAAATCTTTATTGATGAAATAACTTGGCCATAGTGTTTGTGGATTTCGGGCTTAAAATTTTGGTAAGATCTTAACACCTGGTCTTGATTCAGTGGCCAAATCTGGACCATGACCCTGGTTGACCAGTTGTGGAGCATATGCTCAATATACAATCTCTGTCTGACTAAGATCAGTGTTTGTGTAGTTTATGAGGCAATTCCTGGACCCCAATATTCTTACAATCTATGTATTTGTCACTGGGACAAAGCTATTTTTTTTCATGAAAGGACCACCCTATAATTTAGCATATTCTGTGATGTTCCTTGCTACCCAAATGGTGTAAAACATGGGTCTATAAGTATATTTTGCCTATGAGGAGAATGGACTTATCTTTTTACTGTCTCTTATTAGATGGCATGGCGTTGGAAGAGATCACACCATTATCAAAATTCTTGATGACTAGAAGATTGTCCTTGAGACTGAATAATTAACAATGGTAGTATTCATTTTTACAATAGCATCATCACTAGTAAATAAAACAGAACTTAGTGAAATATAAGTTTTCCATAATTAACTAGGATATCCACAATAATGGACAAGATCCAAGGAAGCTCATCATATGTCAAAACTTCAGATATGTGGATTTGAAATACATGCCTTCACAAATGAACATATCCATTTGAAGTCTTCATAATATTTTTGAGTTACCATCTAGAGTTTGTCTAAAACCATCCTGGAATGCCCAAGATTACAGACACTGGAAATACCTTTATGGTAACAGACGCTAGCCCTTGTGCAAAGGTCATAGACAAAACTCTATAAGAATATTCTGTGTCATTTATAGGTCTTATGTGATTTCCATTGAGAATTCACTTATTTTTCAGCTCAGAATATACAATATTAGCTAGATTTTTAAAGGCATTTCCTAGTAGTCTTTCTATCTTTTCAATAGGTCATGGGCAATATGTGTAATTAAAACATATAATGAAATCATCAACAGAACTATTTAATTGGCAAAATGGCAAGTACACCTCCCACTGCACTTCACTCTTGTCAAAAACATTAATTAAACTCAACTTGTATCATTTAAGGGCTGGAGAGATGGCTTGGTTGTTGAATATTTTCTACTTTTCCAGAGTGCATTAGTTAGGTATCCAGCACCTGTATCAGGAGAATCAAAACTATATATAGCCACTAAGGACAAACTTTTCCCAAGCCTGTCATAATTTACACAGACATTCACCAAGATAGGCATATTATAAATATATAATAAAATAAAAATATTTATAAATTTGCATCTTGTTGTGACAACACTTCCTGTATATTGTCTCCTCACTTCTCAAGGTTGTATTTTTGATGACAACTTCACTTTGTGGTCATCTTCCAAATTTTAGAACACCATTTTAGCTGTACTCTTTGTCTATCAATCGATGGAATCCACAAAAAAGAGTTTCACCATTTCCTCATTTAGTATATTTTATAAGTTCAGACATAGGTCTGGCTTCTGTGATATGATTTTTACAAACTCAACTGTTCATACAGTGTCAAGTCACTCTGACACACCTCCAGAGTAGCACCCTTTCTATTTCTAGCAATAAGTCATTTAGTAGTTTATGTGGATAAGTAGTTCAATGGGGTGATTTTACAATCAACCCAGTGGCTTTATAGTCCTTAATAATCAGGGAAACACAAATAGAAATGATCATGAGATTCCACGTTTTACCAATCAGAATGGCTTAGATAAAAAACTCAGGTGATAGCACATGTTGGCAAAGATGTGGAGAAAGAGGAACACTCTTCCATTGCTGGTGGGATTGCAAACTGGTACAACCTCTCTGGAAACCAATCTGGAGGTTCCTCCAAAAATTGGAAATAGATCCACCAGAAGATCTAGCTATACTACTCTTGAGCATATACCCAAAAGATGCTCCACCATGCCACAGGGACACATGTTCCACTATGTTCATAGTGGGCTTATTTGTGAGAGCTAGAAGCTGGAAACAACCCCAATGTCCCACAACGAAAGAATGGATACAGAAAATGTGGTTCATTTACACAAAGGAATACTACTCAGCTATTAAGAATGAGGACATCCTGAGTTTTGCAGGCAAATGGATGGAACTAGAAAATATCATCCTGAGTGAGGTAACTGAGACACAAAAGGACATGCATGGTTTGTACTCTCTAATAAGTGGATATTAGCCAAAAGGTACAGGATACCTAGGATACAATCACAGAACTCAAGAACGTTAACAAGCTGAAGGGCCCAAGTGAGAGTGAGAATGGTTTAATCCCACTTGGGAGGGAAAAGAAAGCAATCACAGGGGGCAGATGGAGGGATCTTGGTGGGAGAGCGGACAGAGAGAGGAAAAGAAGAACATGGTTGGGCAGGGAGAACAGGAGTGAAGCCCTGAGGGCCAGAAGCAAGAATGAAAGTAAGCAACCTCAGAAGGTGGGGGAGGGGACCCTCTATAATGTACCAGAGATGCTAAAGACACAAAGGGATGTAATGTTGATGAAAAGTTCAAGATAGGGGCAAGGGATCTTGTAGAGTCCACCTCTAGTAGAAAAAAAGGTCATCAAAAGAATGGATAGGGTTAAAATCCCATAGTCAAATAATCTGACCCAGAATATTTCCTGTCTAAAAGAACTGCAGGGACAAAAATGGAGAAGAACCTGAGGGAAAGGAGATCCAGTGAAAGGCCCAAATTGGAATCCAGCTCAAGGAGAGGCCTGACACTATTACTGATGCTATGATATGATTACAGACATGAGCCTAGCATGGGTGCCTTTTGATCTGTCCAATGAACAGCTGAAATAGTCAAATATATATACTTAGAGCCAACCGGTGGGTAGAAGCCTGGAACCCCTGTGGTTGAATTAGGAAAAATCTGGAAGAAGCTGATGAGGAGGGTGACCCCATAAGAAGACTAGCAGTCTCACATAACCTGGACCCCAGAGATCTCTCAGCCACTGAGCCACTAACCAGGCAGCATACAGTAGCTGATATGAGGCCCCTGGCACATATACAGCAAAGGACTGCCTGGTGTGGCCTCAGTAAGAGAAGATGAACCTAACCCTGGAGAGACTTGAGGCCTCAGGGAGGTCTGTTGTAGTGGGGGTGGGTGGTATGGAAACCCTCTTTGAGACAGGGGAAGAGGTCAACATGCTATAACTTTTAGTAAAGCATTGCTTTTTCTCAACAGGCGTACAAAATCTCGAAAATATAGAAAACTTTTTACTATAGAAAAATAACTGAGAAGTTAGATTTATTTAATCAAATTAAATATTGTACATTGTATTTATGCATTCAAATAACAAATGCTAATTTATTGGTATGTACAAAGTTTATATTTCTATGTGTAGTTAAACATAATTTTATTGCCTGGCAGTGCTGGTACAAACCATAAAGTGAGCACTTGGAAAGCAAATGTAGGAGGATCTCTGTGAATTCGAGACCAGCCTAGTAACAGAGTGAGTTCTAGGACAGCCAGTGCTTAAAGGATGAGCCCTGTTTTGACAAATCTAATAATAATAATAATAATAATAATAATAATAATAATAATAATAATAATAAAATAACACATAGGTGGCAAAGTTAATAAATGAAGAAAATGGGCTATGAATTATCCTTACAAATATGCCAATTAAATTGCCTAGCTCTGGACTTGCCCTGCTGTCCTGAAGAGCTTTCTGGGACTCCAAGAGCTTCCTGCTTTCTGTGGAGGCCTGCAGATGGAGTAACAAGAGCAGCCAGCTTTAAAGCATTTAGCCATCAATCCATTACCGATTTGTTACATCTGAGGCATAAACAGAAAAAGTAAGTTGCTTTCCATCGCATGACTGCACCTGTGTGATTCATACATCTCCCTGACTTCATGATGAGTCCTCATAACATCACAGTCATCCATCCTACAACAGGGACAACCGGATGACTAAAGGGCAACATAAGAATACAATGAATAAGAGTCAGGGCCACTTGGTACCAACGGAGCCCAGTTATCCTGCCACAACAAGCCATTGTACACTAACATAAGCTAAGCACAAGAAGATGAACTTAAATCCAATACAATTATAGAGACCTTTATAAAGGAAATTAATAAATAACTTTAAAAATTACAGGGAATTAATTAAAGAATCAATAGAAATAGATAAATATGTCCAATAATTGAAAATGGAAATGGAAGCAATAAAAAAGAAGACACACTGAGGCAATCTTGGAGATGGACATTTTAGGAAAGAGAACATGAACTATAGACACAAGGATCACCAACACAATATAAGAGATGGAAGAAAGAATCTCAGGCATAAAATATAACAAAGAAGAGACTGATAAATCAGTCAAAGAAAATGCAAAATCTAAAAAGTTCACGACATAAAATATCCAGGAAATTACGTACACTTTGGAAAGACCAAAGCTAAAAAAAATTAGAATGAAAAGATTCCCAGTTCAAAGGCCCCCGAAGTATTTTCAACAAAATCAAAAACAAAATTTTCCTTACATAAAGAAAGAGATGCTAATAAATATACAAGAAACTAATAGAATATCAAATAAATTGGACAAGAAAAGAAAATACTCATACCACAGAATTCTACTACACTTTCAAAGAAGAGCTAGCACTAAGATTCCTCAAACTATTCTACAAAGTAGACACAGAAAGAACACTCCCAAACTCATTCTATGAGACCATAGCCTCCCTGATACATAAATGACACAAATAATCAACAAAGAAAGGGAATTTATGGTCCATTATTTTATAAATATTGATGAAAAGATACTCAAAAATATTTTCAAAATGAATCCAGGAACATATCAAATATGCCATCCATCAAGATCAAGTATGATTTATACCAGGGATACAGAGATGGTTCAATATCTGACAATCCATCAATGTAGTACAGCATATTCATAAACTGAAAGAAAAAATCACATGGTTATCTCACTAGGTACTATAAAAGCCTATGATAAAATCCAACACCTGTTCATGTTAAAGGTATTAGAGAAATGCAGAATACAAGATACATACATAAACATAATAAAATTAACATATAGCAAGCCAATAGCAAACAGCAAACTAAATGGAGAGAAATATAAGCATTCTCACTAAAATCTAATATCAGGGACAAGACAAGGTTGCTCTCTCTCTCCTCTCTCTCTCTAATACAGTATTTGAAGTTTAGTCAGTGCAACAAGACAATAAAAGGAGAGCAAGGCAATACAAATTGGAAAAGATGAAATCAAAGTATCACTGTTTGGAGATGATATGCTAGTATACATAACTGATCCCATTAATTCTACCAGAGAACTCCTTCAGTTGATAAGAACCTTCAGCAAAGTGGAGGGGTACAAGATTAACTCAAAGGAATAAGTAGCCCTTCTTTACACAATTGATTAAGGGACCAAGGGGCCAAGAAAAAAATTATAGAAACAATATCCTTTACAATAACCACAAATAATATAAAATATCTTGCTGTAACTACAACCAGGAAAGTGAAAGATCTGTATGCCAAAACTGCAAGTCCCTGAAGAAAGAAATAGAAGAAGATATCAGAACATGGAAAATTCTTCCATTTCCATAGCTAGGTAGGATTAACATAGTGAAAATGACCACCTGACATAAAGCAACCTACAAATTCAATGCAATACCCATCAAAATTCCAATACAAATTGTTATAGATCTTGAAAGAGCAATTATCAACTTTATATAGAAAAAAACAAAAACAAAAACAAAAACAAAAACAAAAAAAAACAGAGTAGTCAAAACAATCCTGAACAATAAAAGAGCACTGGAAAGGAATCACCATCCCTGATCTCAAGCTGTACTACAGAGAAATTATATTTTAAACTGCATGGTATTTGTACAGAAACAGACATGTTGATCAATGGAATAGAATCAAAGTCCCCAAAAATAAACCCATACACATATGGACACTTGGCTTTTGATAAAACAGCCTAAACCATATAATAAAAAAATGAAAACACCTTCAACAAATTTTGCTGTACTAACTTGATGTGTACATGTAGAAGAATGAAAATAGATCCAAATTTATCACACTGCACGAAACGTAACTCCAAGTGTATGAAGGACCTCAACATAAAACAAGATACACCAAATTGCATAGAAGAGAATTTGGGAAATAGCCTTCAACGTATTGGTAAAGGAGATAATTTCCTGAACAGAACACCAGCGACTCAGGCTCTAAGAACAAAAATTGATAAATGGTACACCATGAAACTGTAAAAATTCTATAAAGTAGAGTACAGTGTCAATAGGACAAAAAGACAGCCTACAGATTGGGAAAGGATCATCACTAATTCTACATCTGACAGAGGGCTAATATCCAAATTTAAAAAGAACTCAAGAAGTTAGCTACCACCAACCCAAATAACCCAACTTAAAAATGGCTTACTGAACAAAAGAGAGAATTCTCAACAGAGGAATCTTGAATGGCCAAGAAGCACTTACAGAAATCTTCAAAGTCCTTAGTTATCATAAAAATGCAAATCGAAACATCTCTGAGGTTCCATGTTACATCTATCAAGATGGCTAAGATAAAAACTCAGGAGATGCACATGCTTGCCAGGAAGTGGAATAAGGGGAACACTTCTGTTTTTTTTTTTTTTTTTTAGGTTGTATTTTCTATTTTTTTTTTCATTTTTTCATACTTTCTTTATATTTCAAATGTTTCCCCCTTTCTAGATCTCCCCTTTGGAACCTCCCCATATCTTCCCCCTCCCCCTGCCACTATGGGGGTATTCCTCCACCCACCCACCTACCCACTCTTGTCATCCCTCCTTGGCATTCTCCTATACTAGGGGATCTAACACCCTCAGGCCTAAGGGCCTCTGCTCACCCTGATGTCTAACAAGACCATACTGTGCCACATATGTGGCCAGCACCATGGATCCTTCCATGGGTATTCTTTGGTTGGTGATCCAGTCTCCAGTAGTACTGAGGGGTCAGGACAGTTGCCACTATTGCTCCCTCCCTTGGGCTGCAAACTCCCTCAGCTCCTTCAGTCCTTTCTCCAAGTCCTCCACCTGGGACCTCACACTCAACCCTATGGTTGCTGTGATGTGACTCTTGGGTATTTTGAACTTTTGGGCTAATAACCACTTATCAGTGAGTATATACCATGATCAGTCTTTTGTGACTGCATTAACTTGCTCAGGATGATATTTTCAAGTTCCATCCATTTGCCTGCGAATTTCATGAAGTCATTGCTTTTAATAGCTGAGTACTATTCCATTATGTAAATGTACCACATTTTCTGTATCCATTCCTCTGTTAGGGGACATCTGTGTTGTTTTCAGTTTCTGACTATTATAAATATGGCTGCTATGAACATAGTGGAACATGTGTCTTTATTACATGTTGGAGCATCTTCTAGGTATACACCCAGAAGTGGTATAGCTTGGTACTGAGGAAAGTGGAACATTTCTTCATTGCTGGTGAGAGAGAAAACTTATACAACCACTTTGGAAATCAATTTGGTGATTTTTCAGAATACAGAGGTTAGTTCTATCTCTAGACTCAGCTATATCACACCTGTTTTATACCCAGGAATTGGAAAGAGAACAATGACTGAGGGAATGCCCTACCAATAACTGGCCCAACTTTGAGATCACCAACTAAAGAATATACATGGGCTGGACCTAAGCCTCCTTCTTTGCCCCTGTGTAGCATATGTGCAGCTTGGTCTTCATGATGGTCCCAAACTGCTGGAATGGGGGTTATCCTAAAAGTTGTTGCCTGTACATGGGATATGTTCTACTAACTGGGTTGCCTTGTCTGGCCTCATTGGGGGAGGAAGCACCTACTCTCAGAGATATTTGAAGTGGCAGTATGGTGGTATACACAGAAGGCTCAACCATTATATCAAAACTTAAAAGAATATCATTTTTCTCCACACCCTAAGAAATCTTCTCCAAAATTAACCGTATACTCTTTCACAAAGTTTCTACAGAAACAGGAAAATTTAAATAACCCTTCGCATCTTATCATATCACCATGGATTAAAATTGGAATTCAACAACAGAAACAGCAGAATGCCTACAAAGTCCTTGAAATTGAACAAGTCTCTAATCAATGACCACTGAGTAAAAAAAGAAATAAAGAAAGAAATTAAAGACTTTCTAGAATTCAATAAAAATGAAAGCACAACATACCCTAGTTTATGGGACACAATGAAAGCAGGACTAAGTGGAAAGTTCATAGCACTAAGTGCCTTCATGGAGAAAATAAGGAGCTCTCACACTAGAAACTTAATAGCACACCTGAAAGCTATAGAGCAAAATGACTCAAACATACCCATGAGAAGTAGAAAGGAGGAAATGTTCAAAATCAGGGCTCAAATAAATAAATTAGAAACAAAGAAAACAATTCAAAGAACCAAATAAATCAAGAGCTGGTTCTTTCAGAAAATAAATAAGGTAGACAAACCCTTCACCAAACTAACTTAAAAGGCAGAAGGGCAATATATAAATTTACAAAATTGAAAATAGAAATGGCGACATAACAGACCTTGCTAATATCAAAAGAATCATTAGGTCTTCCTACAACAATCTGTACTTCAAAAAAATTGGAAAATCTAAATGAAATCGACTATTTTCTTGAAAGTTTTTAATTAACAAAACTGATTCAAGATTAGGGAATATAGTTCCACTATAACCCCTAAGGTGATAGAAGTAGTCATTAAAATCTTAAAAACATAAGCCCAGAACCAGATGGTTTTAGGTCAGAATTCTATCAGACTTTTAGAGAAATGTTAATAACAATTACTCCTCAGACTACTCCACAAAGGAAAACAAAAGGATCATTGCAACACTCACTCAGTGAGACCACAGTGACCCTAATAACTAAACCAAAAAAATGACCAAAGAAAAGCCAACAAAGAAACATAATTTCATTCAAATTTTCCTTATGAACCTTAATACAAAAATTCTCAGTTAAATACTCTCAAACTAAATCCAGTAAGGCATCAAAAACATCATACAACATCATTGAATGGGCTTCACCCCAATGATTCAGGAGTAGTATGATATACATAATCCATTAACATAATCCACCATATAAACAAACAGAAAGGAAAAAAACCCAACTGGATCATATTATTAGATGCTGAAAAATCCTTTGAGAAGATCAAACACTCTTTCATGTTAAAAAGACCTGGAAAGATCAGGGGTACATGGAATATAGCTAAACACAATAAATGCAATATACAGAAAGCTAATAACCAGTATCAAACTAAATGGAGATATACTTAAAGTGGTCAGGGAAGAAGACAAGGCTATCCACTCTCTCCATATATCTTCATCATAGTACTTGAAGTTATGGCCAGGGCAATAAGACTAAAGGAGATCAAAGGTATTCACAAATTGGCAAAGAAGATGTTGAAGTATTGATATTTGCAGGTGGTATAATAGTACACTTAAGTAACCTCAAGAATTCTGCCAGAAAATTGATATATACCGCTGGTAAATACAACAGTTTCAGCAAGTGACTGGATACAAAGTTAACACACAAAAAAATGTGTAGCCTCCTTTATACAAATGATAAATGGGCTGAGCAAGAAATCACGGAAAAAACACCCTTCACAATAGCAAAAAATGATATAAAATACCTCAGTATAATTCTAAACAACCAACCAAAAGACCTATATGAAAAGAACTACAATTTACTGAAGAAAGAAATTGAAAAAGGTATCTGAAGATAGAAAGATAGCTCATACTCATGGATTTGAATTATTGTCATAGTAAAAATGACCTTCTTACCAAAAGTAATCTTCAGATCCAATGCAATATCCATCAAAATTTAAACACAAGTTTTACAGACTTTGAGAGAACAATTCTCAGCTTCCTATGGAAAAATACAAAACCAAGGATACCTAAAACTCACCTGTACAATAAAAGAACTTCTGGAAGTATCACTCTTCCTTATCTCAAGCTGTACTATGGAACAATAGCAATAAATACTGTAAGGGATTGGTATAGAAACAGACAGGTTAATCAATGGAATCGAATTGAAGATACTGAAAGAAACTCTCACACCTATGAAAACTTGATTTTTGACAAAGAAGACAAAAGTATACAATGGAATAAAAGAGTGCATATTACACAAACCATGGTGGTATGAATAGATGCTAGTGTGTAGAAGATTGCAAATAAAATAATTTATATCACACTCCACAAATCTCAAGTCCAAGTGGATCAAAGACTTCAACATAAAACCAAATACACTAAATCTAATAGAAAAGAAAATGGGGAGTAGCCTTGAATGTGTTTGTACAGGAAACAATTTTCTGAATATAGCTCCAATGGCTCAGGCTCTTATATCTACAACGGATAAATGGGAACTTATGAAGCAGAAAAGCTTCTGTAAGACAAAGGACACAATCAATAGGACAAAACAGTAGCCTGCTGATTGGGAAAAGATCTTCACCAATTCTACATCCAACAAAGCTATATATCCAAAATATGTAAAGAAATAGAGATATTAGATACCAACAAACCAAGTAACCCAATTAAAAATTGAGTGCTGAGCTAAACAAGGATGGTTCAGAGGAATTTTAAATTGCCCAGAAGCAGTTAACAAAATGTTCAACATCTGTCAGGGAAATACAAATCAAAATGATTCTGAGATTCCATCTTACACCCATTTGAATGGCTAAATTCAAAAATTCAAGTGACAACACATGCTTGTGAAGATATGGAAGAAGGGGAACACTCTTGCATTGCTGGTGGGAAAGCAAACTTGTATAAGTACTCTGGAAACAAATTTGGTGGTTTCTCAGAAGACTGGAAAGAGTACTACCTCATCAAGATCCAGCTATATCTCTCCTGGATATATACCCAAAACATGCCCACTATACCACAAGGACACTGAACAATTTTTGTCATAGCAGCTTTCTTCATAATAGCTAGAAACTAGAAACAACTTAGATTTCTCTCAACTGAAGAATGGATAAAAAATGTAGTACATCTACACAATGAAATACTTTTCAGCTATTAAAAACAGAGATATCATGAAAATTTTAGGCAAATGGATGGAACTTGAGAATTTTATCCTGAGTGAGGTAAAGCATACCCAGAAAGACACATATGGTATATACTCACTTATAATTGAACATTAGCTATAATGTGCAGTATAATTATGCCACAATACAGTGTCCTAAAGATAGTCAATAATAAGGAGGGCCCAAAGTAGAATGTGTGAATCTCACTCAAAAGGGAAAACAAAGTAGCCATTAGTGATAGATAGAGAGATGGAACTGGCTGGGAGAAGACGTGATGTGGTTGGCTATCAGGTGTCCATGGAGGATGCAGGAGAGGGAATAGACTGAGAATGGAAATCAGTGGGGGTTATCTCTGGGATTAGCTGAAGATGTGGGATGTGGGATGCTATGGAGAGTCAATGGGGGTGACTCTAACTGAGATTCTTACTAGTGGGCAATATAAAGTTTGAAGTGACCAACTCTTATAGCCAGAACTTGCAGTGGAAGGATAGAGACATCAACACACCCACAAAACCTTCAAACCAAAATTTGTCCTGCCTACAAGGGATAAAGCAGGTACAGAGACAGAAGCAAAGCCCAACCAATGCTAGACTCACTTGAGACTCATCCCATGGGAGAGAGACAAACCTCTATTAATCATACTTTGCTATGCTTGCAGACAGCAGCCTAGCATTACTGTTTCCTGAAAGGCTTCATCTATCAGAGGACAGTAAGAGATGCAGAGACTCATAGCTAACCATCAGGCACAGCTCGAGGAATCTTATGGAAGAGTGGGTGATAGAATTAAACAAGCCAGAGGGTTCAATGTCACCACAAAAATACATACAGAGTCAACTAACCTGTGCACATGAGAGTGAACTACCAACCAAAGGACATAAAAGGATTGACTCACCCCCCTGACATGTGCAGCTTGGTATTCTTGTGGGTCCCCTAACAACTGGAACAGGGTCTTTCTCTGAGTCAGTTGACCTCTGTTGGATCCTCTTTCCTTTCATGGACTGCCTGATTGTGCCTCAGAGGGAGACAAGGTGCTTAATTCTGCTTAGACTAGATGTAGAAGGTTGGGGTAGTACTCAAGCAGACATCCCCTTCCCTGAGCAGAAGGGGTAGAGGTAATGGGGAATGGATTTGTAAGGGTGGGACTGGGAGAAAAGTGAGCAGGGGTTGCAACTGGGATATGATATGAATAAAAAATAAATTATGAAATGACAAATAATAAAGCAATTAAATGAGAAAATATGCTAATTAATTAAGGTATAAGTAAGAATCACAAAGGCCACAGTTCATTTTATCACATCTATATGTAATAAACAAAATAATCAAATATATAGACACAATAAGTAGATTGTCAGCTTTTAGGAGTGAGGAAGAATATTGAACAATTGCCACTAGGCAAACAGTTTTCATCTGTGAAAAGTCTCACCTATAGTATTATTCTAGGATTCTGTATATAAGCATTTTAAAATCTTACAGTCTGGAGTCACTCTTGCATATCCTAGGCACTGTGTACAGGTTCAATATGACCCAGGCATACTGTGCTCTTTTCTACTTTCTGTTATTTCTCTTCAAGATGACATGAAGTACACCATGAAGAGAAGGAGGTAGAGATCATTTTCTTTTAGGCAAAAATTACCCATCTCATGTCTCTCATTATCAATGGTGTCTATTCAAACAAATTTTCCTTCAGAAGTTGATTTTTAACAGTTTTGATGTCTTGGATAAAATTTGCTGTAGAATTGTGATAAACCCTTTTAAGTTGTACAGTGGTAATGAGCTGAAAATTGGCATTATACCCAAACCTCAGCAGCACCCACTTATTTTGACAGACGCAGGCATTGGCAGGATGAAGGTTAACCTCATAAATAATGGGAACAATTGCTAAAAGAATTCACAAAGGCTTTCACGATTGGGACAGACATATCCATGTTTGAACAGTTTGGAGTTGGATTTTATTCTATTGTATCTGGTTGTAGAGAATGTGATTGTGATGATCGACAACAATGTGATGAACAGCAAGTTTGAGAGTCTTCTGCTAGCAATCTCTTCACCATACGTGCAGACTATGGTGAACCTATTGGCACGGATACCTAACCAATATTTCAACTTAAAAAACACTAAGTGGGATACTTAGAGGAAATAAGAAAAAAAAAAGAAGTGTTTTAAAGGCACCATGGAAGTGTAAGCTGAACAAAACCTTTCCTCCCCAACTTGCTTCTTAGTCATGATGTTTGTGTAGGCATAGAAACCCTGACTAAGACAGTTTTGAATTGCCAAACAAGGGTGTTGCAGACAAAAGTATGGTAGACTAGAAGACCAGTAAGTGTAGTTAACCACTGAGTTATCTTTCCAAACCATCTTGCTAGTCATTCATAAATACCTTATTTCCCATTGCAAATCATAACAAAAGGAACATAAGGGACAAAGACTCCAATGTATCAATAAAAAAGGTAAAAGTTTCATAACTAAACAATACTATATCCTTATTCTACTATATAATAAGGTAATTCAGTGACAAAATAGAAAAGAGGTAGTCTCTTTTTTCTATCTTATTTTCACATTCATTGTTGGAAAAGCATATGTAGCTAATTTTATATGATTCAAAATAATTTTTCAAATACAAACATAAGTGTTTACTAACTTTCAGAAAATCTAAATCACAGATAGACAAAAATGAGCCCACAGTCCAACTTGGCTCCCAGCCCATTTCTGCAAATACAATCTTACTGGAATTTAGCCAGTCCCCCAATTCATGAATTATCTATGACTGTGTTCATTCATTATAGTACAAATAAGCAGTTGAGACAAAGACCATCTGCTTACAAAGCCAAAAATATTCATGCTTTGTCTCATAACAACCTTATGTGTGTAGTGAGAATGTAGGCCATATAAGAACTAAAATAATTGTATGGCTCATTCATTTTCTTTCAGAAATGAAGAGAAACCATGTCAGAAAATTAAAATATAGTACAAAAATTAAAATACTAAAATCAGATAGTAACGTAAAATGTAAAAACTTTTAATGATTGTATTTCGACAAGTATTATGCAAAATGAGTAATAGGATACCAGTTTACAGAAGAGGAATTGGTCTCTCAAAGAACTTAAGATCCATGAAGTAAATACACTGAGGAAGATCCATGTAGTAAATACACTGTTATAGACATAAATGATTTAGTATATTTTTCCTTACCATATCGGGGTTCCTCAAATTACTCTTCTAATCTTCTACAGTTTTCTTTGTGAGTTTTGTTATGTCATATAATTAATGACTTTTCATAGGTCTTTAATATCCAGATGACATAGTGTTCTTTATTATACATTAGACCAATGATTAAATACTTTATGTGGTACCAAAAAGTAATTTGATATAGAAAAAAATGATCACTGATACAACTCATGATGAGAATTTTTCCATTCTATTTAAAATGGAAAAATAGGCAAAAAGATATGGCAAACTATAAATGACTGAATTCATTTATAGTTTACTCATTTGTAGGCATTATATATTTTATTAGACTAGAGTAACATGGTGGTTTAAATAAAATATATTCCACATAAGTTCAGGTATTTAAACACTTCTTCCTCATTTGTTGGGTGCTGTTTGGTGAGGTTGTGGACACATCAGGTGGTACCTCCTGACTAAAGGAAGCTTGTCATTGAGTGTGGGGCAGTCGACCATGCCATCAGACAGAAAACCTGGTAAGGTTAAATGGAAGTTGAGAAAATTCAGGAACATCAGCAACTTTCATAACTGAGAATTAAAGGTGTTTAATTTTACTCCCAACAAGGTTCCTTCCTTGGAACACATGAGCACAACAACACATGGCCATCAGTCATTTAGAAGCAATACCTGAAGCCATTCCAATAGACCTTCCTTCAGACCAAGCCAATAGAAAGCATCTGCCTTCAGACCCTAACCCACCACAAAAGGTTTATAAGGTCTTATCTACAAGGAATAAAGTGCATGGGTTATTTCACCAAAGATTATCTGAGAATGCTTGTCTTATTGAGCATTAACACCCCAGGAAAATGTATACTCTCTTGAAGCTTTTCTTGCTAGAACATGCTTGAGCCTACCACAACCACTTCGGGCTCAATGTCCCTGACCTTCTGCTTCCTGTTCAGTGTCTATGACCTTGACTCCTAGCCATGCTGCTTCATGCTGCCTACCACTGATGCTGGAGTCAACCTGCCTTGGTTTGGCTCCTCCTCAGAGAGCTGCAACTCTTTGGCCTCTCCTGCCAAGGCAGAGCCTTGCAGAACCCTGAGGACTTCACTCTACTTCTAGTTCACTCTCTTTACTTTGTGGTTGAGGCTGAATATATTATGGCTCAGCTTACTGCTCCTACTGACATGTCTGCTGTTTGCTGCCTTGCTTCCTTGCTCTGATGAATTCTCATTGTTCTCTTACATCAGAACCATAAGCCCAACACCCACAGAATTCTATCATAGCAAAGAAAAGTAACTGCTATAAATAAAATGATAGATATGTTTGTTTATGTGTCTACATGATTTTTTTAGTATCACAATATATATAAGATAATTTAAAAACAAGTACCAAAGAGGTGTTATTACTTTAAAAAAGCATTAAAAAGAAAAAAAAAGTGGCATTGCCTCTCCTGGATAGAGGAATTTAAGACATTTAAGTCAGACAGGAGAGAGATAGATAGATAGAGATGAGAGAGAGAGAGAGAGAGAGAGAGAGAGAGAGAGAGAGAGGTTAAGTGATCACAATTATTTAGAATGCAAATGAAGGGTCGATTTATACAGGAATAGGTAGCTAGAGTGGTATTCTTTTGCATTACTCCAACAATAGTTACAACAGTTTATTTTGTAATAAGCTGATGCTAGAATTGCAATAATACTCCAACCAGGCCTGATCCCTCTGGCTATCAATTATTGTCTATGTGGACAAAGGTGCAAACTATAAATTTGTGTCTCATACTTCATATCCTGTTAAGGAATTAAGGTCATTAAATTCTAATCACAAAATATTTGCTTCTACTATTGACAAATGAAGCAAAAAATTTGACAGAGTAAAATGAATGGGAAGAGATGATTTTACTAGCAATGAACCAGAAAGAAAATGGGAACTTTTTCCCTATAAAATCCATAGATGATTTCTAGTACTATACCTATTTTTCAGATATTAATTCTGTTGAGAAGGGAGGTGTTTCAACATTCTAGTGTCATTTGAAATTCCTTTCTTGGCTGTTTGTATTCTTTCAATGTGGACAATGTCCACCTTATTCATTAGAATTTTTTCTATTTTCCTCATTTTTATTTTATGTTTTAAATTTTGATTTTCACCTTTTTATTGGCTTAAAGTTTCATACATCCATATAATATGTTTTAATCATATCTAACACCCATTGATTTCTTTCAGATTTCTGCCTTATTCAGCCACTTAACTGTTCCCTTTCCAATTCATGTAATTTTTAAAAGATAAAACATTGAAATAGAGTCAACAGACCCTTGACGGCTCTCAGAGACTGAACTACCAACCAATGAGCATACATGGCCTAGACCTATGCCACACTGCACATATGTAGCAGATGTGAAGCCCAGTCTTCATGTGGGTACCTCAGCAACTGGAGTGAAGGCTATCTCTAAAGCTGTTACCTACCTGGAGATCCTGTTTATCTGGCTCGGATACCTTGTCTGGCATCATTGGGAGAGGATATTCCCAGCCATGCAGAGAGTTGATATGCCAGAGTGGGGGTGACAACCAGGGTGGTCTCCATCCTCTCTGAGGAGAAGGAGTTGGAAGAATGGATAGTATGTGTGTGTTGGGGGGCAAGAGATAGGGGGCAGTGATCAGAACGTAAAGTGAATAAATAAATAAATTAATGGAAAAATATTGAGTCTACATAGTGCTATCTGTATGTGGATTAGTGTAGGGCAATCTACTGGAGCATGGATAGTCTCTTAGTAGCCAATTACCTGTAGAGAGCTGACCTTTTGAGATAATTGTGACCTTCTTAAGGTTAGAAGTCTCAAGGCTTTTATAGGAATTTCATGGAGGCAAATTGGCAGGTCCAAGAATTTTTACGAATTTGGAGTGGTCTGCTTTTCTCATGTACATGCTTGCTGTTCTTTGTGGGTTGATGGGTAATGCAAGTTCTGTAATTCTTAAAATTTCTAATTGGGAAATCTTATGACTCATGTATTTTTAATTTCTTTTCCCAGAATAATGAGCTCTGCAGTTAATTATTAGACTGCAAAGGACAAGATCGTGAAAGGCAGCTATTCCCCAGAGATTAGAGGGAAACAACTATTTCCTAGATAAAAGGAAAAAGAAAACTTTCAATGGACAAGAGAATGAATTTTAATTTTCTCAAAAGAAATTGTTTAACTCATTAGGCAGCTTCAGCTTGAGAAGCAGCAAAACTATCAGGAGACTAAGAATAAAACACTAAATTCAATGACTTAAAAAGTTAGTGATTTTCAAAAGTAAAGTATTCTGCAAACTGTAGCTTATTTATGTTTCCTTCTGGTTGCAGCTACAGATATAACTATTCAATATGTAGTCTAGAGTTTCAGAGTCCATATCTTCTTGAGAACAACTGGAGCCATCAGTTCTTTAATATATCATATATGTATATAGACATATCTTGCTGCAGAGACAGGTTACATATTTTATTACTTGTGCCTTACATAGTTTTAAGGTATGTCAAAATAAATGCAAAGTGGACAAAATACTACCTTAAATTTTTATGCTTAAATTAAGAAGACCATTCACATTTTTTCTTGTACAAATATTAGAAACCAGGTTGTTCCAGTAATGCTGTTGAAAGTTAAGTTTGAAGATTAATGTTCAACAAAATCTTTAGCATTATTATAATTGATGTGGTGAAGTGTGTCAGCAGTCATGTGCTACATTCCCCAGATGTTAATGGGAAGAAGTATGTAATTAATTCTTTAATAGAATGTGAAAGCAGTGTGATACTAATTTAGGGCATGACAGTGAAGAGGTCAAGTTTCCTTATCATTGCCATTGTTTCTAAATCAACCAGCTGGAAGGAAAGGAACCCAGGGTCCTAAAATACAATATAGAAAACAAAGATATTCCTGAACTAATGTGTGCCAGGTAGCTATATGTCAATTTTGAGTATATATGTTGGATCTCACGTATGGCAGAAATAAAATTTTGCTTAATGTAACTCTGAAATATTTTTCTTGTGGGCAGGTAAAAATAATAAAAATAAAGAGAATCCATTATGAATTTTATATTTACATTGAGTTCAAACAACTGTGTGCATTCTAAAATTAGGAAATAAAACTGAAAAAGGTTTTGAGTAGCAAAGAATCATAATAGATTCTTTCTTAAACAATTAATTCAACCTTTTAGGTAATGATTTTATTAAAATACTTTCAATTATTCCTGATGCAGGAAATATTAAAAAATATTTCACCATCCCATGCTATATCCTTCTACTCTCTGCCCTCATGGTCTCGACATCTCTGCCTCTATGCTAGCCCCTGAAAGCAGTCTTCCCAGATCTGGTTGGCCTGTCTCAGAGATGCATGTCTCTTCTGAGACATCTTCCCAACTATGACTAGTTGTCACAAATCCCTTTAAACCAGTAAATCAAAACTCTAGAAGCTTACAATTAATCAGTCAGATTTATATATCAATAAATTTTCAATTCACAAGATGCCCACCCAGTAATTTCAGAGCCAAATGATAATGATACAAGCTGCTAACCTAGATTAAACATGTTATCCCGATTATTCTATCTTTTTTAATGATATTCATAGCTATCTATGACTATTTGAAGCCACGTGGAATCTGGTTGGTCTTCCTCCTCCTCCATCTTCTTTCTTTCTTTTCACCTCTCTCTATCTCTGTTTCTGAAACTCTTAGCTCCTTTTTCCACTGTTCAAAAGTAGGCTTCATGTTGTATTAATATTTAAATTAATTAGGGGAAAATTCTGCTACATTTCACACTTTCTGTTGAAATTAAAGCTAACAAAAACAAAACAAAAAACCCTTTTCTCTCAAATATAAATTGAGCACAAGTACTTCTATTTATTTTATTATTATTATTTCTAAAGGATAACATAGACCTAATACCCAGTTCATCATTTTTGTCAATAAAATAGAACACTCTGTCATCTATCCTAACATAAATGACTTATAATTCTATACATGACTTATGTCCCGGCTTTAGATTGTATGCCATCTGAAAACCATCCTCTCAAATCTGTTCTCTCAATGTAAGTAGGGTTGGCTATGAGACTATAAGTAGTCTTTCAACTCTGTCAGAAAACAGCGAATGACCAACATTATCAGAAAATATAGGAAGCCTAACACACTTTCTAGAACGGAGACAAGTTGTAGAGACAGCTGCCTACCTATACAGCCCTATTAAGTCAGGAAATTGGAGCATCAGGCTTTAGCCTTCTGGCACAGGATATTTTGACACACCTTAAAAAAACTGAAATTATTAAGGACTAGCTCATTCTGTCTCAACAGAACTAAGATGTCCTAACCTGTAACTTGTTTAATCTCAAGAACAGATACAGGTCTGCAAGAGAGATAGGCCATTTCTGCCCAGTGACCTCCTAGTCACAATGAACCACCTCACCTGGAGGTATAGATGGTCAGCTGCTTCTTTGAATCCACTAATGGGAAGCTGTTGGGAGCAGATTTGTCTCAACAGGTGAATAAGTAACATAAAATATCACATTCTTTGGATTTCTGATGTTTTTGAAAACCAACTATCTATGTAGAGTAATCTGAACTGCTGTTGGTTAACTACTCTCAGCTACTTCTAATTAAATTATCTGAAAATACCCTACCAACAAACTCAGAGCCATAAATTTGCTCTTTGGCTCTTAACTCACAAGCTTGAACATCTTAAAAAAGTTTATAATGACATTTATAGAAGGACTGGGTCCAAGCCTTGTACTTTTAAAAATTTTGTATCAATAAAAGAAATTTATACCAATGATAACCTTGATTTAACATCAAAATAAATTCTGTAACAAATAAGAAATTGTGACTTAAATTTAGTAACAATTATAAAGATTTCTACTGAATGAGATTCTGGCTACAGAATAAATTTTAGCTATTTCCTCCCTGTTTTAATTATGACCATTTCTAAACTCCCTAGAATGGCAACCTTAGAATAACCACCTCTAGCCCCCAAAGCCAGTGAACTGGGACAATGACTCTTCATAACTTCTTCAAGCTGAATAAGGGTGTTGAGATATTTTTGAAGGGGTGGGGGAGTAGGGAAAATGGGAGAGTTTGTTGGCTTTAAGAAGGCCACACCAATGACTGTATTAGTGTCTGATATCTGTGTTCTGACTGGTTCCAGCTGAAAGTTCAAGACATCAGAAGTTCAAGCAGGTCAGTTCAGCATGTCTGACGAAGAGATTCACCAAGGCTGTATATGCTGTATTATATGAATCTCAAAACAAAATTTTAGTATCATCAAGATAACTTTTTTTGTTTGATTCCCTGGAATCTCATTTTTCATGGGGTTTCCCTTTGTCATATCTGATCCATATTACTCTGGAAGGTGTAAAGACATTAATAACCTTTCTTAAGAATGCAAAGACAATACCTTTCTCCCAAATCATATCCTTGAGCCAGTAACCAGAAAAACCTTTATATTGACCTTTCTCCCAGAGTAATAATACAACCAGAAAACTCAAAATCACACCCATCTTGAAAATTGAAACAATCCAAAATAAATGAAGTAAACTAAAATTCTGTATGTGCCTATTCTTAGTCTTTTTCTATTTTTGCAGTCCAGGATAATAACCCAAATTTCCCGTGGATCCCACATTAAAGAATATGAGTTAGTTATCTTGCAGACCTTACTATACCTTCTTTAAAACAATTGATTCACACTTCTATCTACAGCTGCTTATAAGCAAGCAGCTAGTCAAACCAGGATTTAAACCCACAAATCCTGTAAGACTTATTAGAGCAATATATCTTTATACCATTTTTAAAGCAATTAATTCAAACTTTCACTAATATCTGCCTATAGGAAGCAGGTAGTTTCTACTTGTTAAGCTCTCTGTCTAGAGCAGCCATCCTGTTATACCATCTATATGTTGTTGAGCTCTTTACCTGGAGCCACAGTCATTACTAATTAATACCTGTTCATAGCAGATAATTATCACTGTCCTCTCTACTTGGAGTTATTGACTAATTTTCCCTACCCTAATTCTGAACCGAGGGGGAAATTTCCCATGTGGTTTGGACAAATTCTGTATATAAATCTATCTTAAAAGCAAATAAGCCCAATATTATAAATTCACAGTTAAATCAATATCTGCCCCAAGATGTAGGCAGTTTCCATTCTCTAGCTCTCTGGTGTAGAGCAGCCATCTTGCCTCTTTCCACAGCAGGAGACCTCAGAGCCCTCTTTCTTTATTTCAAGTTCCTCCTCCAACCCCACACTTGAGTCCACATGACTTGTCCCAGGGCCACCTTTCTCTCACTTAGAAAATAAAACTCTAACTCTCAGGCTAATAATCTTAAATTTCTAGTGGATTTTTGCCGAACATATTGTTTTGCCACCTATTGCAGGAAATATTTAAAAAATAATCCACACTATTGCAGGCATGGCTCTGGCAGGCAGGCAAGCCAGGCACTGGAGGGCAATGGCCAGCCTGTCCTCATCTCTTGTAGACTTTCTAACTCAGAGCTCTGAAATCTTTCCACCTAGCTTGTTAAGTTCTTCCTTTTGGGTTGCTATCATGCTAGCCCCATGCTTCAAAACTCCCACATCATTCTGGGTGCACATCAGGCAAATCCTCGATTTGGCACCTCATCTTTCTCTCTGGAACCCAGTTGAGCCACCACATGAAGGGAAACACCACACAAACTTAGTTCAGAATTAATTGTAACTCAATCACTGAGCATAACAACTAGAATCCTAATCATGTAAGCCATATTAAATCTAAATCCTCTGGTGGCAAATCCTGACAGATTCACCATATAACTGGGAGACACTAATGTCTATGTCTTGTCCTCTTTTAATGAGAATAGTAGACAACGTACAACCTCCAAAGGAAGGAAGCTGGGAGGTAAAGAAAATAAACATATATGGGATCTTTGTATGAACATAATACTTATAACATTGATATCATATTAATTAATCTAGCCTTTGAAATATGGACATATGAAGTCCTGTCCTGGATCTGATGTTCTTCCTGAACATCTTGGAAAAAATATACTTTTTGATTGTTTTAATAACAGTTGATTCTTACTAATTGCATTTTCAAACTAGATCACATCTTGTTATTTGTGACTTATATATTTTCAAACTAAGTCAGTGTAAATTCAAAGTGGAGAAAATACTTACATATTTGTATTTCAACTAAGAATCCCATTCAAACATCATTTTAAAAACACCAGGAATAGGTAGAGTTTGAAGAATAATATGAGCTTTCCTTCTGCTTTTTCCAAGATCATTTATTCGACATATACACTGGTTATGTCATTTATTTGGTAAGTGCGTACTGCATATGTGTGTGTGTGTGTGTGTGTTTATTAGTGTAAATTTAAATACAGGAATGGCTTTAGCTGCATTCCCCTGAATGACTTGATGTATTTAAACTAGCAAATAAATTACATGTCCTCGTAATTGAACATTTAACTCTGTTACTGAAATAATGTTTATATTCAGTATTATTTTTAGATTAATACATATATAAAACCAAATTATGTATCATCTCAATGTCTCTATGATATCTGTATCCAAATAAGTAAGCTACTAGAAGGATTGGACTATGCAGCATTTTTATCACTTTTGATAGTGACTCAGCGTAAGGACTTCTGTATTTGGATTTAAATGGATTGTCTTCCTATTTCAAATGGCAATATTTGACTTTGAGCTGGTTTGGTTCTCCTTGATTTTGAACTTGGTCTTGAGACTTTTCATAAAGTCCTTATATATGACAATCAAACACTAATCTTTTATTTTAATATTAACTTTAAGGTTTAATTTGAACAATAAATCCTAATAGTAAGCATAATACTCTGTGTTCTCAGTGACTCACACTTTTTTTCTTTTTCTATTTTGTTTTCTGTTTTTTTTTTTTTAAATTCCTTCTTTTTATTTAATCTTATCTTTATACACTCCAGATTTTAATCCCTTCCTAGTCCACCCACCAACTGTTTTACATCCAAGACCTCCTCCCTACCTAGCTGTCTCCACAGGAAGTCCCCACTCCCCACTCCCAACTCTACAAGAACTCTAAACTCCCAGACACCTCCAGTCTCTTGAGGGTTAGGTGCATCATCTCTGATTGAACACAGACCCAGCATCTGTATATGTGTTGAGGGCCTCATATCAGCTGATATATGCTACCTATTTGGAGATCCATTATCTGAAAGATCTCAGGGGTCCAGGTTAATTGAGACTGCTGGTCCTCCTACAGGGTCTCTCTCCTACTCATCTTCATTCAGCTTTAGCCTAATTCAACCATAGGGATCAGCAGCTTCTGTCCATTGGTTGGGTGCAAATATCTGCATCTGACTCTTTCAGCTGTTTGTTAGGTCTTTCAGAGGGCAGTTATGATAGGTCCCTTTTTGTGAGTGCTCCATAACATCAATAATAGAGTCAGGCCTTGGGGCCTCACCTTGAGGTGGATCCCATTTTGGGCCTGTCACTTGACCTTCTTTTCCTCAGGCTCTTCTTCAATTCCATCCCTGAAGTTCTCTCAGACAGGAACAATTATGGGTCAGAGTTTTGACTGTGGGATAGCAACACCATCCCTCATTCAACACCCTGTCTTTCTGCAGAAGGTGGGCTCTACAAGTTACCTCTCACCACTGTAGGGCATTTTTTCTAGGGTCGCTCCCTTTGAGTTGTGAGAGTCTCTCACCTCCCATGTCTCTGGTACATTCTGGAGGGTCCCGCGCCCCCCCCCCCCCCCCCAGCATCCTACCTCCTGAGGTTGCCTGTTTCCATTCTTACTGCTGGCACTCAGGGCTTCAGTCATTTTCCCCCACCCACTACCAGATCAGATCATGATCCCCTCTCCCCTCCCTGCCCCCTTTCCCTCACAGGTCCCTCCCTTCCTCCTCCTTTGTGGTTGCTTTCTTCTCCCCCCCAAGTAGGACCAAGTCGTCCTTACCTGGGCCCTTCAACTTGTTGACTTTTTGACTTCTGTGGACTGTATCTTGGGTATTCTGCACTTTTTTTTTTTTTTTTGGCTAATATCCACTTATTAGTGAGTACATACCATGGATGTCTTATTGAGTCTTAGTTACCTCACTCAGGATGGTATTTTCTAGTTTGTTCCATTTGCTGCAAAATTCAGTATGTCTTAGTTCCTAATAGCTGAGTAGTATTCCATTTTGTAAATGAACCACATTTTGTGTATCCATACTTGTGCCATGGGACATCTGGGTTATTTTCAGTTTATGGCTATTACAAACAAGGCCACTTTGAACACAGTGGAACAGGTGCCCCTGTGGCATGCTGGGGCATCTTTTGGGTATATTCCCAAGAGTGGTATTGCTAGGTTTTCAGGTAGATCTATTTCCAATTTTCTGAGTAACCTCCAGACTGATTTCCAGAGTAGTTGTACAAGTTTGCAATCTCACCAGCAATGGATGAATGTTCCTCTTTCTCCATAACCTGGCCAACATGTGCTGTCCCCTGAGGCTTTGATCTTAGCCATTCTGATTGGTGTAAGGTGGAATCTCAGGGTCATTTTTATTTGCATTTCTCTGAGCACTAAGGACTTTGAATATTTCTATAGGTGCTACTCAGCCATTCTAGATTTTCTGTTGTGAATTCTCGGTTTAGTTCTGTAGCCGATTTTTGATTAGGTTGTTTGGATTGTTGGTGGTTAGCTTCGTGAGTTCTTCATATATTTTAGATATTAACCCTCCATTGGATGTGTGGTTAATCAAGATTTTTCCTAGTCTGTAGGTTGCCAATTTGCCATATTGACAATGTCCTTTGCCTTGCGGAGGCTTCCTAGTATTATTAGGTCCCATTTCTCAATTCATGGTCTTAGAGTCTGAGCCATTGGTGTTCGGTTTAAGAAATTTCCCCCTGTGCCAATGAGTTCAAGGCCTTTCCCAATGTCTTTTCTGTTAGATCAAGTGTATCTAGTTTTATGCTGAGGTCCTTGATACACTTGAACTTGAGCTTTGTGTAAGGTTACAAATATGGTTCTATTTTTATTTTTGTACATATAGTCAGCCAGTTAGACCAGCACTATTTATTGAAGATGCTTTCTTTTTTCCCATTTTATATATTTTGCTTCTTTGTCAAAGACTAAGTGTGCATAAGTATGTGGTTTTATTTCTGGGTCATCAATTTCATTCCATTGATCAATGTGTCTGTCTCAGTACCAAAACCATCCAGTTTTTATCAGTATTTCTCTGTAGTAGAGCTTGAGGTCAGAGATGGTGATTTCACTACAACCAGTTCTTTTATTTTTAAGAATAATTCACTGTTCTGTTTTTGTTTTGTTTGTTTGTTTGTTTTTGTTTTTTTGTTTTTTGTCTTTTCCAGATGAATTTGAGAAGTGTTTTATCTATGTCTTTGAAGAGCTGTGCTGAGATTTGATGGGGATTGCATTGAATCTGTAGATTGCCTTTGGCAAGATGGGCATTTTTACTATGCTAATCCTGCCAATACATGAGCCTGGGAGATCTCTCCATTTTCTGAGATCTTCTTTGATTTCTTTCTTGAGCGACTTGATGTAATTGTCATACAGATCTGTCACTTGTTTTGTTAGAGTTACTCCAAGATATTTTATATTATTTGTGGCTATAGTGAAGGGATTTGCTTCCTTAATTTCTTTCTCAGTATGTTTACCATTTGTATAAAGGAAAGCTACTGATTCATTTGAGTTAGTTTTATATTCAGCCACTTTGCTGAAATTCTTCATCGCCTAGAGAAGTTCTCTGATGGAATTTTTTGGGTTATTTATGTGTACTATCATATCATCTGCAAATAGTGATACCTTTATTTCTTCTTTGCCAGTTTGTATCTCCTTATTCTCTTTCTGTTGTCTTATTGTTCTACCTAGCACTTCTAGTCCTATATTAAAAAGATATGGGGAGAGTGGACATTCTTGTATTGTCCCCAATTTTAGTGGGATTTTTTCAAATATCTCTCCATTTAATTTGACATTGGCTATTGGTTTGCAAAAAATTGATTTTATTATGTTTAAGTATGGGCCTTGAATTCCTACTCTCTCCAATAATTTTAACATGAAGGGGATGATACACTTTTTAAAAACAGTGCTTTGTCTTTTTTTTTCTTATTCATATGAATTTTCTGTAATATCAGAAATGTTGTTAAAAACTATTGCCACATTCAAATTTCATGTATTTGATGCAAATTTATGTATAGTTTATTGTATTTAACATACCAAAGACAAAATTAATTCAACACAAAGTATTTCATATACTGTGTCTATGTATTTTCTGATTTAATATGTGTGTGTGTGTGTGTCCTAATTTTCTTTGAATTCTCACTACCATATATCCATGATATCTTATTGGAGCACTTTCAGTTATATTTTTCCAGCCCATATTTCTGTCAGCATCCCATCTTTAATCAGGTATTTGTGTTTGATTAAGTCTGTCTATCATTGAGGATTTACTAAATCCATATGTAATGTTTGCTCTGATAATTACAAAGGAAAGAATAAGCTCCAAGTAGAGATGAAAATACAACAGTACACAGCTTCATGCAATAGCAAAGCTTTTTAGGTGATATGGTGATTTAATCAAAATTGGGAGGATTAAATTGGTATGAAAGTATTTACTACAATTATGGTCTTAGAAGATGTGGTGCTGCTTGTCAAGCAATGAGGTAACACAACATTTTGATATTTTATTCATGTGACTTTACAGAAATATTTGGTTATTAAAAGCATCTATCAAATCTCATTCCTAGCATGCAACTATAATAATATATGGTGCTGAATCAGGTACAACAGGCACCACAAGAGATCACATCCTTAAAACTCAATTCATGATTTTTTTTTCTAGACATAGAAAATGTCCTTTTCTACCAAGGCATGCACAAGTGTGCACACATTCACTCACACGTGCAAACACACACACACACACAACACACACTTAACCATATTCTCAACTATTGCAGAGAATGAGACTGGAAGATCCCTGAAACCCATGACCTCAAAGACTGACTCATAGCTTTAGCAAGACTCCACTAAAATGGATTTACACTAAAGAAAATAAATTTAAAAAAATTAGATATGTTTTGTCTGACCTTGAACAAATTCCTATAATTTTATCACTAAAGAAATGTAGTGTAAGCTAGGTAGTTGTTTTAATGGTGGTATGATTGTTTTTCATATGTAGGATATGTCTTAGGTTGTACACCTAATGCCACAAAACAAAAACAAAACAAAATAATAAATCCTAGAAGATGAATAACACAGACAAACATAACATACTGTCATGAGAATACACAGCTATAATTTCAACATTTATTAATTTTAAGGCAAAAAAAAATTGTTCGAGACCAGTCTTCCTCTTCCTCCTCTTCCTCATCCCCTTAATCCTCCACATCATCTTTCTCTTCCTTCTTTTTCTTGCTCTTTCCAGCCTTGACCCCATTTTTTCTGCATCAGCTTTTCCTCTTTTCCTCTGTGTAGGCAGCAATATTGTTTTTGTACTTCTCCATCACCTTCACAGCCTTCATCTCATAGGACTGCTTGTCATTTGCTGCAGTGTTGTTCCACATCTCTCCTAGTTTCTTTGCAACATTACCAATGGATAAGCTAGGTTGCTTGCTTTTTATTTTTTTATTTTTTATTTATTTTTTATTTTTTATTTATTTTTTATTTTTTTATTTTTTATTTTTTGGTAAGACTCAGAACAGAACAAGAAGGTTGAAGGAGGCTGCTTGGGTGCATTGTGTCCTTTGACCTACTTTTTTGGTCTTCCCTTTGTGGGGGATGTAGATTTTCATTTCTCTTTCATAACCAGCCTTGTTAGCCTTTGCCATGCCTTGAAATTGTCCCTTTTCTTTAGCAAACAACTCTCTGAGCTCTTCTTTGAGAATTTTGAAAAGTTGACAGAAGCATCTGGGTGCTATTTCATGTGTTCCTCCCAGCAGGTTTGTACAAAGAATGCATAAGAGGCCATTTTGCCTCTTGGCTTCTTAGACTCTCCTTTGCCCATGTTCTAGTTGATTTTCTGTCATGAGGGACAGAGTCACCCATGCACATCTGGCTCTTGTTTGCTTCAGGACTGTTTCTATGGAGCTCAATGTACTGTAGTGGCTGTGAGAGGGGGAGCTAGCATACAATATCTTCTTCATTAATTCTCCATGATATATACATGTCACATTTTCTTCATCTATTAGTCATTGGTGGGTACCTAGTCTGAATCTGTAGTTTGACTATAATGAACAGTGTATCATTAAATATATAGCATGCTCAAGAAGCATGCATAAATTCTTGCTCTGCTCATGAATGTGAATATGATATGACCTGATATCTCAAACTCTTATGGCTGTAATATCCCTGAACTATTGAGCAAGGACCACACATAAGGGTAATAGAGGTAGTTCAATTGAAAGCTATCGTTTTCATTTTTTAGGAGCCTTCAAAATGATATTTTAATAGCTATAATAATTTGCATTCTTACCAATAGTATACAAAATTTCCTTTTCCCTTAAATATTTATCAGGACTATGAATATGCCAAATATCCTTTACTTTTTCAATAGGTGAATTAAAGCAAATGACGATTATATTCTGACAATGTTCGCAAAATTATACAAGTATATCCATGTACAGAAACAGTGTTCAGTCATGAAAACTAGTACACTATCAAGCCATGGTAGGAAACTTAAATGATTATTACAAGTAAAAGAAGCCAATATGAAAATGGTTTATTCCAAAACGACAAAACTTTACAAGTAAAGAAATAAATGGTATCTTTAAAACTAAATGGAAGACAAACACATTATGAAGCTCCAAGTTTACATACAGTCAAGTTTCCAAGAGAAAATAGAAATTGTGAATTAAAGGTGTAAAGGGTTTTTTTTGGGGGGGGGGAATAATGTTTACTGATGAAATGTTACATTCTTCTAGAAGCCACTGGTCAGTAAACAAAGTACATTGTCTGATGTGGTACTGTTATGCTCAGATCCCAGATACCCCAAAGACCACCCATGAGCCCATTCTGATGCAATTCACACAAGTGTCTTTATTTGCAAGCTCTAGCATGGTCTCTTCCCATCTCCAACATATTGTATTGGAAATGAGAGCCAAGAGCTCAAGGGAGACAAAACTTTTATGGGGCATATCACATATTCAATAATTTTCCACATAAGTCGGATCTGGATTGGTTAGTATTTCAAATTTGTTTTTCTGGTGCAAACAAGAGGGAATAGTTACAAAGAGCATCAGAAAGGTCACTCTTTATGACTGTTAAATGACTTAAGGCCATTTGTCCTCCCCCAATACAAAACAGGTTTTAACTGATTGGTGGTTGCTATGGGAAATGGTCCTGCTTTCCTGCTCAGGTCTAGTCTATGTTTCTTTTCTCTTTTTTTCTTTTTTTTTTTTCAGAGACTAGGGAGCTGTGTGGGTGGGGTCAGGTTTTGTTATGTTCAGGCACCTACATTCCAGAAGTAGGTGGAAAGTTAGAATGTACAAAGTCCTATGTTCAAAATAGAGTAGTTGCCTAGACCTCACAGTATATTTCCTTACTAGATATATTTCAGACAGGTGCCAAGACTTCCAGAACATTACAGGATAATGCTATAGTTATTGGTTATCCAGCAGAATTAGATTGTAAGACTCTATTCTGAAGACACCACAGATATAAGATGTAGGACATAGAAAATCATGCTGAAAATGAGCTAGAAACTTTATCTGTCTAGTTTTCAGAAGGTGCTGGGCAGATTGCTGGAGTAAATTAGGTATCAAAAGTCTTTCTCTACTATGAATTTTGCATGATACAGTTCTAATTCATAAGACAAGAAATTCTTTTGAGGCTAACCACCAAGTATCTGCTTGATTTGAGGCTGGTTTTATGGAATGAATATATGACTGGTACTATAAACGTAGTGAAAATCTACAACTTGAGAAATTATAGTCCTTAGTGGTGGAATCTACTGCTTTTGCCAAGTGGACATAAATCCAACCTGTCTTCCAAATATTTAGGTTATAACTATAGATAAGTGCTACCCTCAGTCTTATGGAGAGAAACTTTTATTTTAAAGTGAGAGGTGGTAATTCAAAAAATTACAGCTACAACTAGTCAAAGTGCTAGGAAGAAGTGATTATTGAGTGTTGAACCCTGAATCAGACATCTGTATCACCCGTTGCAAAGACATACAACATGCTGAATAAGAAGGAGCAGAAAGTTTTTAAAAGCTAGAATATAAGGAGAAGTGGCAGGAAATGTGGTCTTTTGGATACAATTTTTTCACTGTATATTGAATTCATTAGCACCAGTTAGAAGTAAGGGCATCAGTATGTTGATTAGGTGAATGACAGAATGAGAGAAGATATTAATATTTGTAACAGAAAGGAAATTTTATAAATTCAGAAGCATATTATTGACATCACTGAATAACATAATTAGTAAAAGTTGCTAAACACTTTAACAATATTGATCACAAACTGACCAAGGAACTCAAAAATGTTAGAATTTTTTTTTTTTAAGGAAAACACAGATAGAAACCTAATAAGTATTCAATGCACAATTTTGTAGTACCTAATAAGAGCAAACACTGGGCTCTGAAAAGGGATGCAGTAAAAAAATTAAACAGAATAGTAGTAACACATACACTATCGTTTTTCCTACTCAGTGTCTAGAATGCTAGCAGCTTTTCTCACTCCTGTTAAACAGTAGAGTGCAGAATACTTTTGAGTGGAAGTATGGATATCTAGAGGAAGGACCTTTTGATTTGAAGGTGTCCTCACAAGTAACATTCATGGACGAATCCAAAGACACATTCAACATGGGGTCTTAGAGTGTCCATAAAACATAACAGCACATAGCTGTTAGTGAACATGAGGACCATATGATTATTGAGGATATTTATAAAACAAAAGATGGTGTGTAAAACAAGGCAAAATATTATGACAAAATATAGGAAAATTTACAATAAATATATGAATTTAACATTGATATATCAGTAATTAGTAGGAATATATCTCTAAGCTCAACATTTAACTATAGCCTCAGAGAAACACATTCATATTTCTCAGTGGATATTTACTAAAGTAAAAATATAGTCCTACTACTTATGATCATTAGTGTTATAGCATCAGGAAAAAATGTCATCAAATACAGTCCTTATTGCTACATTCAACATAATTCAAAATTATAATGCAAAGTTCATTGGTGTGTAGTGAAAATAAAAGTCATTTGTTATGTTAATTCATGAATAATATTTACAAACTATTGTCTTGACAAGTATAACTTGATAGAGAGTTGGTAATGGTAAAAGGTTTCTCAGTTAAGTACAGCATTCTTTCCACTACTGCTGAGGTCTCTGAAGATACATACTATCATTTATTGATGATTCAGTAAACTTGATATTTTTTATTCAGATTTTGAGGACTGAATCAAACAGAAACTGTTCATTTTGTCTACCATATGAAAAAAGAAGGAACTCCACCAGAAAGAGAAGGTTGGCATAGGAGACTCTCAAATTAAGTAAAAGTGTGAACAAAGCCTGCCAGCTTGAGAGATGCAGGCCTGTAGGAAGTACCAGTGATTTGACACTTTACCTCCTAGTAGATATTAAAAGGAGTACACAGGGAGGGACCCATGGCTCCAGCTGCACATACAGCAGAGGAAGGCCTTGTTAGGCATGAATGGGAGGAGAGGCCATTGTTCCTATGAAGGCTCGATGGATACCCCAGTGTAGGGGAATTTGAGGGTGAGAAGGCAGAAGTGATTAGGTGGGGGAACACCCTCATAGAAGCAAGAAGGATGGAATAGGGTGTTTCTGGTGGTGGAAACTGGGAAAGGGGTAACATTTGAATTTGAAATGTAAATAAAGAAAATATAAAAAAGAAAAAGAAAGAAAGATATGTGGTTTAGTGATTGTCATGAACTTTTGTGGTAACTTAGCATTGTTTACTCTTTCTTTATCTATTTTGCACTTTGAAACTTTATTTTCCTTCAGTTTGTGAAATTAGTCAGCATGGATTTCATTCTATCCTCCTTTCCAGGAGCAGCTCTAAATATGGGTGTATTTAATGACAGTTTGTCATGCTTAGTGCTCATATAGTCAGTGATTTGGTGCTCATCTTGAAGTTAAGAGCAAACATTTCTTCAGTGTTTTCAAAATTCATGAAAGCAGGCAGCCAACTGAATAAGTCTGAATAGAATGAAATCTATAGCTAGACAAGGAAGATAGAGACAGGTTCATGATAAGGTGAAGACACATAGACTTTTTTTTATTCCAGATTCATCACCTACAGTTGGAAACTGAGAAATTGAGCTGCATCATTGGTGAAGAATTCCATCCTCCCTGACTAATTTTTGGCCAAAAAATGAGCCAGAGCCAGATCTAGATCCTGGAGCATTGCAGCATCTCCATGACAGCAAATGCAGTTCTATAACCCCAATTCTAATCAAGCATATAAAGAGGAAAGCCCAATTTTTTTCTTAAAACACAACCACCAAAGGTCATCTTGCCTTCTGGATTGGTCTATTCATATAATGTGTGTACTTCAGGTGGGAAGTCTAAATGAAATATTTTTCTTCATAATACACCCTAATCATAGTTTCCATTTGCTTGCATCAACAAAATATAAAAATGTTAAAACATTGCCAAACTTCTTTATGTGCCTTGTTTACTTTTAAAAACAATTTTCTCTACAGTATCAAACAACTCTAATAATGTATCATCAATATTCATAGCACAGAAATGTCTCCAATACATTGTCACTGAATACCTACCAATCTTCATCATCCAGAGACTTTGTTTAAATATCTATTAACTTGTCAATTTGGCAACATGTTGAATGCCATAAAGTGAAATGAATACTAATTTACACTTTGATGTTTTCGTTTTAACTCAAAATAACATTTTTGAGAACCTTCCAAATTTTATGACTATGAATAAGCAGCTGACTCTGTTTATGAGGCTGAGTGATTTGATTTGCCTGAATAAATTAGAAAATGTTTATCCAGTTTCTTGATGAGCATTTTGGGTGAGTTCCCATGTGGGATATTGTGAATAAAAATGTTGTCACTGTCCATGTGCATTCTGTTTTGAAACATATGTGTTTTTATTCCTCTTGAGTGAATACATGGAGGTAAGAATATTGAATAGGTGGAGGCTAGGTATCTTTTTAGAAAATTCATTGAGTCATAATATACATATCATAAAATTCAACAGAAATTTATTTGCAGTAAAATTCCTCTTCAGTGCTTTTTCTCAGATATTCAATATAGCCCATTTTCCATGGGTGAATCCTCTAGCAATGCCCTTGAAAAGCACTTATTCCTAACTCATAAGCATTCTAGTTTATCTAAGATTATTTTATTAATGTTTAGGGAAGGATTATTGATACAAGAGGACCAAGAAAGGGTATTTTATATACATAAATGCCACATATATTTACATATTCTGTACTAATTTTTACTGAAAATGGTCTAGCATGTTCCTTTAACATATGATAAAAAGGATAATCAAATATTCTTGTTAAGTAATACAACAGTGTCACATATATAGTAATCAAAATATTTCTAAATATATTGGTACATTTTTTTTATTTTACTAGTAGTTATAACTTGTGGAACTTGAAAATGTAAAACTAAGGCCTGGAGAAATTGCTTAGTGCTTAACACCACAAGCTCTTGCACAGGGTCGTTGTTCAGTTTCTAATATCCACACGACAGCTCACATTCATCTGTATCTCCAGTACCAGAGGATCTGCTGACTCTTTCTAACTTCTGTAAGTACTGAATTTAAGTGTTGTCCATATATACACATCTGTAAAGCTCACACATAAAGTAAAATAAGACTTTAAAAATAACAAGTACCTAACATTGATCCTTCCAATTTCAAATACATCTACATTCTTATGAAAATCATAAATGCTTTCTTAATTTGAATCTTTTATTCTTTCTGTGAATAAATAATCAATTTTTAAAAGTGTTAAGACATCCATGAGCTAATATTATTAGTTATAAATACATAACAAAAACAATTTCAAAATCTGTTTTTATTAAGATAACAGAAGAAGATAGATGAATTCCTAGCATTACTTAGATTATATGAACCAGTTCTTGCACAGGAATATTAATTTAGCAGCATAGCTTGTCTGGTAAGGAATCATGTCCAAAGAAAAGATCTGGCTGGAATGCACACATGTCTTAGATTACAGTATAATCTGGCTAACATATAAACATACCCTTAATACACACCTTTACCAAAACAATAATGGTAAAGTTAGTTTGTAGAAGGAAAGTTCTGTTAGCTAATTGAGGGAGTGAAAAAGTGATGAAGCAGAGAAAGAATTTGACAGAATGAGTCAGAGATAGGATATGCTCAACTCTTATGAAAAGAGAAAGGAAAGAGAGGATACTAAAGAGCAGCACAGAGTGAGTAAGGAATGGAGTGCAGTTCAGTGAGTACAGTTCAATTAGCGCAGTTGAGTTGAGTTCAGGCAATGCAGTGTCATTCAGATGAACTCAGTTCAGTGATGTTCAGAGCAGTTCAGTTCAGAAAAATTTGGTTCATGGAGGTTCAGAGGCAGATTTTCCAAGCATATCAGTTCAGTAAAAAGCCAAGAAAAGCCATTTTGAATCTATCAGCTTGGACAGGAGTTTTGAACCAGAGTAGCAGAGTTGAACCAGCCAGCCAGAGTTTATAAAGAATTAGAAAGGGTGATATTATTCAGCAATAAACCTCCAAGAGGGCAATTACATCTTTCAAATACAATTTATTTAAAAAGTGATAAAGCAAGAGTTCAGAAGATGACATTTCTTTCATTTCTGCATAGTTCATGTGTTCTTTTTCCATACATGGTGCAATTCAGAGCTTATAAAGGCCTAGGTATTGCTTTAAGTCAGAATATTTATATCCTGATATCTGATGCATTGAGTCTTTATAACTTACATTTTCTTTAAGACATAAAAGTATAATTTATCTTCATTTCTGTTACATCCTAAACCTGTACTTTTAAAATAGAACAAAAACTTCTCAGATTAATAACATTTCCATGTATCACAGTATTTTCATAGCTTCCTAAAATTTGATATTTTATTTTAATCTATTATGTTCCTCTTCAAATGTAGTAAAATTAAAAAGAAAGTCAGAATATATTATAAGAAATTTGAAAAAAAATATTTACAAAGAGGAAAACCAATTTTTCTGAATAAAAGTTGTGGTAAATCATCATTTTCAAATGATATTATCAAATGTTTAGTAGTTTTTCTTAGTAGCTTTTGCAATTATAGAATTAGAAATTATAAATATGTGATTCTTCTCATATTTCTCTTTACCAACATTCTATTTTATCCCACATCAGTGATACAGTACCTTCTATTAAGTTCTTGTAACACAGGAATGCCTAAACTCAACTGATGATGTAACTGCATCTATGTTGCACACTGAACTATTCTTACTCACCCTGGCATGTCCCATCTTCAGCCCCTTGCAGGATAAAATAATTACTACTCCACAAAGTATCTAGTTATATAGATGAAAAATAGAATCCTTTGTGGTGCATTATTGTGTCCATTGCTAATCCTAGTAATTAGGTGGCAGAGACAGCAGCAGGGGCAGGGGCAGGGACAGGGGCAGAGGCTGAGCCAGGCATTCAAGGCCAGACAGGACTACACTTTAAGCTCCAGGACATCATGGTTACACAGAGAAAACTTGTCTTAAAAAAAATAACAGCAACAAAAAAAGAAAATAATAATAAAGAAAAATAGAATCTTTTACATTTTGTCTTTGAAAAAGCATCATGCAAATTTTTTTAAATTGGTTATTTTATTTATTTACATTTCAAATGCTGTCCTCTGTGGCAGGATTTTCCCTGTCCAATTTATTATTCAATGATCCTGCTTGTGTCAGAACTCGTAGGAGTCCAGCTGTCTTTGTGATTCTGTGATCCTGAAATCCTGTGTTCCTGTGATCCTGAGATCCTGAGTGTGTCAGAGCTCCTGGGAGTCAAACTGCCTCTGGGTGTGGGTGGCATGGCTGTAGAGATAAATTCCAGTATCAACTCTGGGCACAGGTGAAAATGGAAGGCACATGTGCCTCTGGCTGAGCAGGGGTTCCTACATTCCCTAGTCCCAGTGGGTCGCAGTTATGCTTGGTATTGGGACAAATGTTGGGATCTCACTTGTGATCCTGGGTTTTTCAGAGCTCCTAGTAATAAAGACGCCTCTGGGTCTTGAAATATAATTTTGATGGTTTAATGCTAAGATATGTTAATAATAAGATATCTTATATTTGTGAAGTATGTTTCATGGAGGTAACAAATTGATGGATCTAGTTTTTTAAATCTCATGTACTTGTCTGTGTCTGTTGACTGAAGATTTGAGACCATTATTATCCAAAGGTATTGAACAATATGTACTAATATCTGTTATTTTGTTGATTTGTAGTTTTGAGTGCTTTCCTAATTCTCATTTGTTTAAGCACTGTTTTAGCATCTTTTATTGTTTTCCAGTTAGCTTCTTCAATATGTTTATCCTTCTTTTCAGTCCAAAGTATTCTTTCTAGATACCTCCTTGAATATAACTTAGTTATAATAAATCACTCTAGCTTGCAATTATTGTGGAATATATCTCTCTTCATCAATTATTATTTATAGCTTTCCTAAGTATTATATCCTGTGCTGGCAGCTGTCTTTCTTATTTCAAAATACACAATAATATACCCTTCTGATTTCAAGTTTCACTTTTGATGGGCCTGTCCTTATGTGTGGTTTCATACTACTTCCTTACAGCTCTCAGAAGTCTGTGGGGTTTTTTATACTGTATTATTGCTGTTTTGATTGTAATATGCAGTTCAGATATCCTTTTCTGGTCCTATCTATTTGTTGTTATATATGCTTCTTATATTTGGTCAAATATTTTCCTAGATGTGGGATTTTTTTTGTGTGTGTGTGTATGTGTGTGTGTGTGTGTGTGAGTGTGTAATGGCATTGAAAATAGTCTTTATGTCTTTTTAATAAAGGGGAGATTTTCTTTCTTCTATTTCCATGATTCATTGATTCAGCCTTTCTATGGAGCTCTAATGATCTTGCATGTTCTTTTTCATATTAAAAAACATCATTTTCTTATAAGTATTTACAAATTTTTCTAACTTGTTTTAAATCACTGATATTCTTTTTTCCTCATGATTCATTGTATTGATAATTTTTCTGTGCTTTCTTGATTATTGAGTTTTTCATTTAAAGACACATTTTGGTGTGCCTTTTCCTCAATATTTTAATCTCATTATTGGATTTTATTTTATATGCATTCTTGACTTCACTATTCATTCAAATTTTTGTGTTCTTTTGGGAATAATATGGAGTCTTTTTAGTCTGACTCTATCATTTTACATTTACTTGAGCATATCTATCATCATTTATTTTGAAGTTTTGTCTTAATTTTATCTAAATTGCTTTCACTGTAAAGGGTTACTCCCATAATGATTAAAACTTAATGTCTTGGTTTTTCACTTTACTTGTCTTTTTGGCATGGGACTTAGTTTGAGATAGATTGCTATATGGATTTTTCTTTTCTATTTAGTTAAGTTTTATCCTTGCAAAGGAAGTGTTTCCAATATTCATAATAGACATAGTTATAATAGATTTGCATTGTTGCCTTCCTCTTTTAGAGTTGTTTTCAGGGCATCGAGCTCTACCTTAGTTCTCTTTTATGGTAGAATACAGCTTTCGACAACTGTAAATGTCTAGGAATAAACCCACTACAATTAAAAGTATTAGTATACTATAAACAACTAACTCTTAAGCCATAATCATTTTAAGGAGTAAAGATAAATTGTTGATATGATATATACTAACATATTAGTTATTTTCAATATGCATGAAATGAAAAAGAAAATGAATAAAACTTTAAGAGTGGTAACTAGTATTGATATGAAAAAGTGGAGAGGAAGATAAATATGTGTCTTAGTTAGGGTTTCCATTGCTGTGAAGATACACCGTGACCACTGCAACTCTTATAAAACACTAAATTTTACTGGGGCTGGCTTATAGGTTCAGTGGTTCAGTCAATTATCATCAAAGTGGGAACATGGCAGAATCTAGGCACACATTGCTTGGGAAGAACTGAACATTCTATATCTTGATGCAAAGGAGAAGACTGTCTTCTAAACAGCTAATATGAGGGTTTCCAAATCGACTCTCACAGTGACACACTTCTTCCAATAAGGACACCCCTCACAACAGTGCCACTCACTATGGCCAAAGGATATTCAAATCACCAGAGCATGAAAATAGAAGGGGACACTATAAAGACAAAAGTTTAGAGATTGAGGGAATGTTGACTTCAAGTGTGCTGAAAAGAGAGATAAAATTATATGACTAAGAACATAAGGCACCTAGATCTTGTAATCTACGACAGATGTGGTACTTTGGGATAAGAAAAAGAATGAGAAATGAGTAAAGAGAGGACGTATAAGACATACATGTCAAAAACAAAGTGAGACTGCCATGGCATACAAAAAATGATACTGAGTATTAAAATAATTTGTGATAGATGCAGAGAGAGAATTGGGTGGAAAGATCAGTTATAAAAACCAATTGGCCTTTTTATTGGCTTTACTTAATCAATCTCTCTCTCTCTCTCTCTCTCTCTCTCTCTCTCTCTCTCTCTCTCAGGTTTATTCCCTCATTCCTGGAATGCTATGCTACCCATCAGAGTTCTGCCATGGTGGGTAGCTCTGTTCTCTCTGATGAGTCTTTCCTTGTCTTTTGATAATTGACACTGCTCTAGTCCATGGCCAGTGATTCATATTCAGAGTTTCAGTTCTAGTCAAACCTCTGCAAATCTCTTTAGGATTGCTAATGTGTATTTCACCTCTGAGAAACTCTTTTAACTTAATACCCTCTCCTTAGAATATGTGTGAAATTCTATTTGTACTTTAGTTACTACAAAGTTTCCAGCTTGCTAAATGTGGTTCAAAGATGTGGTTCAAATTTTCTTTTCTACAGTCTCTCAGTTTTAGGGTTGTTAGTTTTCACAACAGAGTCCCATAACACTTAGTTTGACTTTCACTATAGTGTAGAGAGCAGAGTGTTTCTAGCTGATGATGTCTCTGTCTTTTCAGTTGCCAAAAACTCCCAGAATCATGAAGAAAGTGTGTTGCTCATTTTCCTCTGCTGTTGTGGTGTCATCCTGACTTTTTCAAGCTATTTAGAATGTCTGTGTTTTTCTTATAGTTGTTTTTTAGGTTTCCCCAGAATAATTTCTTGAATCCTTAGTCCACAGTGCATGAGTGCTATCTATAGTCCATCCTGTTTTCATTAATTTTTAAAAATTTATGGAGCATCAAAAATTGATGTTTGTTGTGTCTTCTTTGCATGCATATGAAAATAGACTACAGTGAAATCTTTGAAAAATTTAGGACATATATCATATAAGAAGATTAAACAATTCTCATCATTTAAATTGTGAAAAAAAAACAAAAAAACCTTTACACCAGAAGTAACCTGATGTGACTATGTTGTGATATTACTGTATGTCACAAAATCTTCTGGGGGCAAAAACACTCATCAAAAATAGAATTAAGGAGTTTAATGTGTAGAAAAATTAGTTGAATATTTCTGACTGCTTAGAAGAATACTATCTAGTGTTCTGTTAGGTTTATTCAACAGCATAATTCATTCAGTTTATAATTCACATTTAAAATAGGATTCATTGTCTATAAATTTTTGCTGACACAGAAGATGAAAACTAAAGGTAAAATTTTTCTGAGGAGAGTTGGAATTCCAAGCCTACAATTCTGAGTCTCTAGAAGGGGAAATTAATTCTAGTATCAACTGAGTTAATGGCTTCACATGCATTTGCTTTTTATAATTTCATAATTACATTGTCATTTTGCATTAGATATCTATTTTAGCCTTCATGAAAATTGTATATAACATTTAAAACATTATCTTATATAAAATGAGAAAAACCTATAAAGTTATACTGTTTCTTCAATTCTAAAATTTGTGAATATAATTGTCTTTAGAAACATATTACAGAACTATGATTTTTGTTGTTTTTTGTTGTTATTTTTTGTTTGTATGTTTTTTTTATTTTCTTGAGGAAGGGTTTCTCTGTGTAGCCATGGCTGTCCTGTATCTTGCTCTGTAGACCAGGCTGACCTCAAAATCACAGAGATTCAACTGCTTATGCCTTTCAACTGCTGGTATTAAAGGTATGTGCTGCTAATGCTTGACTCAGAACTATATATTTTCTGCACACATTCATATATAAATTATTAGAGATACTTTCTTCTTATGACCTTATGGTCACCCTTTTATTTGTTCACAATTTTATTCCGTAAACTCTTATTTTACCACTCTATCTTCCAAGCTGAACTTTTGTCAATTTTATAGAATTGTATGGACATCTTAAAATATATGTAGCAGGTACAGACTTATACCCTGCAACTTCTCATCATAATTGATGTTTAAGGCATTGCCTCCATAAGACACAGATTATAAATTCCTGTGGATTCATGTGTAGCAGCATTTGATATTGTCCAGGTGTACTTACAATGTCACTAGCCTTCAGATACATTTCTAAATTATGAAATATGGCAGTTAATTTATAATTAAAACATTCTCACCATCTCATGTTCATAACTGTTTCATTTTACCAGACTTTTGTACTTCCATGATTTCTACTTTACCTTTTGTTTCCTACAAATGGAATCATATCTTATTACACTTAGGAGTTAAACAATTTTAAGGAAAAAAAGTAATTTGCAGATCACCCTCATGAAGTATATGAGCATTTCTGCATTCTATTCTATACCTGTGATTCATTTCATTTTGATAATTAATTCAAATCTCTCCCCAGTTGATTTTAATGATATCTGATATTTCCTTACTCCTGACAAATGTCATATTGTATACTTATCAATACAATATCTTTTAATATAAAAATTGTCATAAATAGTTCTATTATAAAAAATATTGTTCAGAACAAAGTTAATTATTGTAATTTCTCCATATTAGTTTTTTCTCAAAAATCTCTTAAATGTTCAACATTCACTTAATTAGCATGACTTAGTCCTCTGTGTAACATGAAAACAATATCATTAGTAACAGTTTTTTATAAGAACATAATTAAATATTATTGATTGTTTGATTTCCTTGAAACAAAAAGAGAACGTCTTGGACCATGACCAATATAAGAAGAAATAGAATATTACTTTTCTAGGTTTCTTATATTTAAATCTGTCACTCCCTGTTATCATTTGTAGTATATCTCTCAAGTAATATTATTTGTTAAGTCAAATATTAAATCGCAAAAAGTATGTTCTTTATTCATTTTATATTATGTAGGTATTCTAGTGTACTTCTTCATTTACTCAAAGTTCTTGGTTTCATCTATGAAGACAAAGACTAAAACCATATACAGCTTTCATTTATTGCTGTATTTGAAAAGAAAAGATTTCTTTTGTGATGAGACTTCTTATAAAATGGAAAAGAGGTTTTTTCTACCTATACCTCTATTTTAGTTAGGGTTTTATTGCTGTGAAGAGACACCATGACCAAGGCAACTCTTATAAAGGGAATCATTTAATTATGGCTGGGATATAGTCTCAGAGGTTCAGTCCATTATCATCATAGTGAGAAGCATGGCAATGTACAGGCAGACAAAGTGCTGAAGGAGCCAAGAGTTCTACGTGTTGATTGGAAAGCAGCAGAAGGAGACTCTTCCACAGGCAACCAGGAGAGATTGGAATTACATACTGGGCGAAGCATGAATATAGAGACCTCAAAGCCCTCCTTCTCTGTGACACAGTCTCTCCAAAAAGGCCAAACATATTCCAACAAGGCTACAACACTTAACAGTGTCACTTTCCATGGGCCAAGTGTTTAAACATATGAATTTAAGAGGGACAAACCAAACCCATTCAAACCATCAAAATGTCTGAAAGAAAATGATATATATTTGAAATCAATATCTCAAAAACAGATACTACAACCTAACTATAATGTAATTAGTACATGGGAAAATAATACAAATAATTGGTTCAACAAAAATGAAGAGTGCAGTGGAGGAGAACTGTATTGATGTTCATGTTCTGTACTGCTGTGCTATGACTGGAGACCATGCTGAGATCCCTGGCATATACTGACTCCAGAAACGTGTAGAAGTCTATGATACATGCACCCACTGACAGTGAAGGGCAATGAAGAAATTTTGCATGGATATTAATGATTGCACACGAACAGTTGAAAACAACAGAGATAGAAGTCTTCTGTGACAACCCTTGACCCAACCCACACTCCTACCCAAAAATAGAAATTGTAGGAACTCTTATAAATTGTTACAAGGATGCTAAAGAATAGTTCTCCCACATATATGGCTTCTGGCAAAGGGGATGGGAGGAAGGACTCAGCTTTCTTTAAGGGGCTGGCCATTGATAGGGTGACCAAACTTCACTGAATATACAGGCAACACAAATTGGAATTTCTTCTTCCTCCTCCTCCTCCTCTCCTCCTCCTCCTCCTCTTCCTCTTCCTCCTCCTCCTCCTTCTCCTCCTCTTTCTTCTTCTCCTCTTTCTTGTTCTTGATGGAGGGGTCATAGGGTATGTGGGTGGACTGGGGAGTACTGAGAAGTGAATATGATCAACATGTATTATGTAAAATTCTCAAATAATAAATAAAAATATTATGTTTGAGAAATAGAAATAAAAAAATCATCTTTATTAGTCATTAGAGAGTTTCAAAATAATACTGTATCAATAGTCTACTTTACAAAAAACCGAATGCCTACCATTGAAAAAGCAAATAATCCAGCCTCACCAGAAAACTGAATAGCCTGTCCATAGACTTTGTACACTCTCCCTGTTCCCCCAGACATACTCTATAATTCTTTTCCTTAGCTATGTACTAGAACACTAACTTGAGCATCTCATTACCCACCTCATATCTCCAGTGGCTTCTGTAGACCATTACCTCCTAACTTTCCTACTCCAACTCATTGCTGTATCCCAGCCTACACCTCAAGTGGGTACCTCTCACTCAATCATAGGCTATACATGCTATAAAACTAAGTAGGCTGCCCACATACATTTACCCCTCCATATTTTTCTCTTACAAGTCCTTCAGTCTCATCCATAGCACTGCAACATATTACCAGCTACAGCATTGGCTATGGCCATGTCTCTTCTAGATCCTACAGATCTTCTTATTATCCACCCTGCCTCCAGTCACTAGATTCCAGACTCCTACTTCAAGCATTCTATGTGAACATATCAGCTGACCAGACAAGTAATATAGGCAACATACAATATCATACTCTTGTAAAATCCAAACCAAAAAAAAAAAAAAATGAAGGAAGAAAACACCCACCCAACAAAGACAAATTCAGAAATAGCCAACAAGAACTGGAACCCAGAGGCCTAAATGCCAGCATAAAAACATAATCATTAACAGCCGGTATAACACATCTCCACTGTAGCCCAGCTATCCTAACACAGCAGCCACTGGATATTCCAACACAGCTGAAACACAAGAAAATACATTAAAACCAATTTCGTGGTCCTTTTTAAAAAATTAGATATTTTTATTTATTTACATTTCCAATGTTATCCTCTTTTCCAGTTTTCTCTCTGGAAATCCCCTAACCCATTCCCCCTTCCACTGCTTCTATGGGGGTGCTCCCTGACATACCAACCAATTCCTGCCTCTGTGCCCTGGCATTCACCTACATTGGGGCATCAAGCCTTCACAGAACCAAAGGCCTCTTCTCCCATTGATGCCTGACAAGGCCATCCTCTGCTACATATAAGGCTGGAGCCATGAGTCACTCCAAGGAACTAAACCACCAACCACAGTGAACTTTATGGTCTTTAAATTAGAAATCAATAAAATACTTATAGATATGCAGTAATAGACAAACAACTGGACAAAATGAATAAATCACTCAATGAAAATCAAGAAAATAAAGCAGTTCAGAAAAATAAAGAAACTATTCATGAACAGAAAATGAAAATAGAAGCAATAAAGAAAATACAACTGGAGGGAATTCTGAAAAAAATAAATTAGGAATTCAGATAGGAACTTTAGAAGAAAACATCACCAAAGGAATAAAACACATAGAAAACAGAATTTCTGACATTGAAGGAATGATAGATTATATATATGTATATATGTCAAAAAAGGTTGAATACAAAATAATTCATGACACAGAGCATTCAGAAAATCTGGAACATTACACAAAAATCAAACCTAACAGATGGAATAGACAGGAAGGAAGAGAATCACAACTCCAAGGCTGGAAAATGTATTCAACAAAATGTAGAAGGAAAAGTTCCTAACCTAAAGAAGAAAATGCCTAGGCAAATGCCTGTGCAAAAAGCTTATAGAACAGAAAGTAAACTGGACCAGAGAAGAAAGTCATCCCAATGCATAATAATCAAAACACCAAACCTACAAGAAGCAATATTATAAACTTCAGGAAAATAAAAATAAAACATAGTATATAAAGGCAGATACACTAGAATTACACCAAACTACTTGATGCAGACTCTAAAACCCAGAAGGGCCTCGAAAGATATCCTGAAGACACTAAGAGACCACAAAAGCCAGCCTAGACTAATATACACAACAAAACTTTCAATCACCATAGAATTAAGGAAGTCAATTATAACCATGAAAGCACATAAAATAAATAATCTTACAGTGCCAAATCCAAAAGAAGCAAAATAGTCTCTCTCTCTCTCTCTCTCTCTCTCTCTCTCTCTCTCTCCTTCCTTACCCTCCTCACACTTACACACACACTCACACACACACACACACGAAAAAAAAATCTACCACCACAAACAACAGAACACTTTCACTGTCCATTGATATTTCTCTATATCATTGGTCTCAACTCACCAATAAAGAGACACTAACAGAATGGAAAGCGAAACAGGATACATCCTTTTGCTGCAGCTATGAAACACACATCAACATTGAGAATAGACATTACCTCAGGGAAAAGTTTATAAAAAGATATTTCAAGCAAAAGGACCAACAAAATAAACTGATAGCCATTATAAAGTAAACTGGTATAACCATTATAATACATATCAAAATAGAATTCAAGCCCAAAATCAATCAAAAGATCTGGGGAAGGATATTACATATTCATCAAAGGAAAAAATCACAAGATGACATTTCAATTCTTTTTTTATTATTAATTAATTTATTCACTTTAAATCCTGATCACAGTGTCTTCTTCCTCTTCTTCCAGTGCCACAGTCAAAAGCCCTTCTCTGATTAAGGGAGTTACCCCTTGGTTACTAACCTGCCCTAGGTACAAAGTTTCAGCAGGGCTAGTCACATCCTCTTCCACTGAGAACTGATAAGGCAGTCTAGCTTGTAGAGACAAGATATTTCAGTTCTTAAGATGTATGTATAAAAGAGAAGGGAATTAAAATTTATAAATGAAATGAAAAAAATAAGACAGCTTAAAACCCATAGTGACTCTCATATATATATAGTAGGAGGCTTCAATATCCTACTCATACCAATGGCAAGGTCATCCAGAAAGAAACTAAACAAATACTGGGACTAACAGATATTATGAACCAAGTAGACCTAACAGTTATTTACAGAATATCTCACTCAAACACAAAAGTTATTCTCGGCAACTCATGGAACCTTCTCCAATATAGACCACATAATTTTATATGAAACAAGTTTCACTGGGCATAAGAAAATTGAAGTAATTCTCTGCATCCTCCAAGTTCAGCATGAACTAAAGCTAGATCTCAACAGAAACAAGAAAATATACAAATTCATGGAAACTGAAGTCTGTATAGAACACAAAAATGTATCAAGGCAGAAATAAACAAAGAAATAAAAGACTATTTAGAATTCAATTATAAGGAATATAAAACATACCCAAACTTATGGGATACAATGAAACTTTTGCTAATATCAAAGTTTATAGTTCTAACTACCTAATTACAAAATTGAGAAATCTTATGCAAACAACTTAACAAAACACTGGGCAGTTCTAGAACAACAACAACAACAACAACAACAACAACAACAACAACAACAATGTAATCTCAACCAAAAGAAGTTGATGGAAAAAAATCAATATGGAACATAAAATCAATGAAATAGAAACAAAAACAATAACACAAAAAATCAGTGAAGCAAAATGTTGATTCTTTAAGAAAATCAACAAGATAGAGAAACCCTTATTGGAGTAAATAAAAAATTGAGTGCTAATATACAAATTAACAAGATTAGGAATGAAAAGAAGGATATAACAAGAGATACTGAGAAAAGACAGAAAATTATAAGGACATACTTTGAAGATCTCTACTTCATAAAATTGGAAATGCTTTAAAAATGAGTAGTTTTCAAAATTGTTACCACTTACCAAAGTTAAATCATGAACAGATAAACTATTTAAATAGTTCTATAACTCTATAACCCTTGTGAAGTAGAGGCAGTCATTAAAATTCTCACAACCAAAAATAAAAAAAATAAAATCTCAGGGCCAGATCATTTAGCACATAATTCTACTAGACTTTCAATGTAGAGGTAATACCAATACTTCCCAAATTATTCCACAAAATATAAACAGGAGGAACATTGTCCTATTACCAAAGTACATAAACATCTAACAAATAAATAGAAGTACAGACCAATTTCTTTTATGATTGTAGTTGCAAAAACCAAAATATTTGTAAAGGTAAGAACAAATCAAGAAGATCATCCACCATGATCAAGTAGGTTTCATACCTGAGATAAAGGAATGATTCAGTATACTAATACATTTTCTATGCCACCAAAATTAGCCAGTTCAGTCCAATTGAAATAATAAAAGCAGGTTCATTTGTGAACAGTTCTTGGGAGTACTGACCAGTCTTAGTAGACAAGATCAAATATAGTTGCCATGAAGACAGAAAAATAGGGTGGGAGGGAGTAGAGAACGTAAGAAAAGAAAGGAAAGAAGAAGGAGGAGGAGGAGGAGGAGGAGGAGGAGGAGGAGGAGGAG
>JADRCH010007006.1:429737-475927 GCA_019843965.1 Rhynchomys soricoides
GAAGAAGAAGAAGAAGAAGAAGAAGAAGAAGAAGAAGAAGAAGAAATACAATTTGTCTTGCCTGTATATTCACTGAAGTTTGGTCAAATTACCAATTGCCAGCCTCTTATGGAAAACTGAGTCCTTCCTCACCCTTGCCAGAAACCATATTTGTGGAGAACTACACTTTATCATCCTTGTAGCAATTTGTAAGAGTTCCTACGATTTCTTTTTTGGGAGAGAGAGAGAGAGAGAGAGAGAGAGAGAGAGAGAGAGAGAGAGAGGCAGGTGATGACATAAGCAGTTGCTAGGTCCCTGAAAGCATGACAGTAGAAATGGATATATATCTTCAGTGTTAAGGCTAGGAGTCCAAGGTTTGGAGTTTAACATATAAGGTAATCAGGGATTGTAAACCTCCAAACGAACAAACTGAAAAAAATAAATATTATCTCATTAGAAGCAGAAACAGCCTTTCAAAAAATTCCATGCTCATTCATGATAAGGGTCCATGAGTGTTTATGGACAAACAATGGTCATATCTGAAAAAGTAATATATATTTTAATAAATGCCTATCTCCAACATCAAATTAAATGGAGAAAAGCTAGGAGAAATTTCACTAAACATAAGGACAAGAAATGGTTGTCTACCCAAAATATTTTTAGGCTATTGTGACAGGTATTGTTTCTGATATTATTTTCTTATTCCAATATTAATTTATATATAGGGAAGCTGATGATGTTTTGTGTATTTGTATTTACCTTTGCTGAAAATATTTCTAAGCTGTAGGATTTTCCTTGTGGAAATCTGAGAGTCATTTATGCATACTATTGTATCACCTGCAAATAAAGATACTGTGACTTCTTTCATTTTTATTAGTATTCCCTTGTTCCTCTTCTGTAGTCTTATTGCTTTAGCTAAGACTGAATGTACTATATTGAATAAGTAAGGACAAAGTAGAGAGCCAATCTTCACCTTGTTTTAGTGGAGATTCTCTCTATTTAGGAGGATGTTGGCTGTGGGCTTGCATAAATCACCTCTACTTTTGGAGATAAGTCTCTTGTATCCCAAGTGTCTACAAGACTTTTTTCATGATGTAGTAACAGATCGTCAAAGGTCTTTAATCAAAGTCTTTAACTCATTAAGTGTTTACAAACAGAGAAATGAATGTCTAAATTTGAGGATTTGAAACAATTCACATCAAATAGGCAGGGTCAAAAGCTATTTAAAAGCTTCTGGGTTCTAAGACCAGCTTATCAACCTCTGATGTTCTAAGCTGTCAACACTAAGGTAGCTGTTCCTCCCCTACACACAATACCCATTATTTATTTTGGAGTAAAATAATCCTCATGATTTTGTGATAATAATGTTATGATGCTTGTTCGACAATGTTTTATAGCATATTCAGAAGAACTGGGCATTTTAATTTAGTAACTCATTCTTCAAATAATTTTTTTCATTTATACTTAAGTTTCCTTCATACAGAGAGTAGACATAGATTACTATTTATTCTTAAACTACAAGGAAAATTATTCAGGTCACAAAGATATTTTAGACAGCTATCTTAGTGTTTCCATTGCTATGAAAAGACACCTTGACCAAGGCAACTCTTATAAAGGACAACATTTAATTGGAGCTTGCTTACATATTCAGAGGGTTAGTCCATCATTATCATGGCTAGAAACATGGCAGCATCCAGACAGGTAGGGCACTGGAGGAGCTGAGAGTTCTACCTCTTGTTCTGAAGGCATCTAGGAAAAGACTGGATTTAAGGCAGCTGGGAGGGTGGTGTATCAAAGCTCACCCACAATGACACACTTCCTCCAAAAAGGCCATACCTCCTAATAGTGACACTCCCTAGTAGTGACACTTTCTGTGCCAAGCATATTCAAACCACAACATTCCACTGCCTATGATTCTATGGGGGAATATCTATGCACAGCATAAGACAAGATATATTTAGTTCAATTTCAAAAGGTCCCAAGGTCTATAACAGTCTCAACATTGTTAAGTCCTAAATTCAATCTCTTCTGAGATTCATGCAATCTCTTAATAGTAATCCCTTATGAAATCAAAATTGAAAAGTAGATCAATTACCTCCAACATCACAAGAAAACATTGCCATTACAAAACGACATAATGAGGAAATCATGGACATAAGTAGGACTACCATCCAGTTGGCAAACTCCAGATTTTGCATCTCCATGTTAGATGCCCAACTCCTTTCAGCTTTGTTGACCGAAACACATTTCACTTGGGCTGGTTCTATTCCCTGTTAGCAGCTTTCCTCAGCAGATAGTGTTGGCATCAGGACCTCCAAACCAGTGACATCACATCCAGGTGACAGCACGACCCACATACCTGTTGCCAAGGCAACAGCCACCATATTCCCAGAATCCACTTGGACCACCTCCTCCGTTTACCTGTGGCTATGTCACTCACCATATATTAACAGAAGACCTATCTATCTATCATCTATCTATCTATCTATCTATCTATCTATCTATCTATCTATCTATCTATCATCTCCCCTCCCTCTTCTCTTTTCGCTGCCATCTTGCCCTCCTCTCTTCCAATAAACCCCACTTGGAACTTTTTGGCCTGGTGTGGTTTCTGGAGCCATGTGACCATCATAACAAAGAGCCCATGGCTCTGGCATCTCAAACATATAGAGGTCTGCAGCAGAAAGGTGGTTCATTAGCTGAATCTAGAGTTGTAGAGACATCTAGTCGAAGTTGATTAGGTTTCATGACTATGAGAAGTTGGTATGGGGAACAAACAGAATACTTAGAACAAACAGAATACTTAGAGGGGTGACAGTGAAGATAGATGAATGCTTGGATATATGGGACTTCTTTCCATTTACTTGACTGCCTGGGACATTTTTTTTTATTTTCCGACTGCTAGCAGTGTGTGTGGAGATCTCTTAAAATGAGCGCATGTAACATGCCATTAGCTGGCTATTTGGAATTATTTTCTAAAGGGTATTGAACCCAGACCTTATTGCAGAGGTGTATCAATTTTGAGTGCTTCAAATCAAGCTTTAATTTAGGAGATTTCCCAGGAGACATGACAGTGGGGTACCTGGGGGTATGATCGAAGATCATTTAGCACCCAATGGGAGTTGGGGATGTTACTGAACTATCATGCTGGCATTCCACAGAAAAGTTCAGCAACCAGTCAGTAAAAACTAAGCTAGAAATTCAGGTTGTCACGTGAAATTTCTAAGGGCTATGGCCAGCAATTTCCCAGAAATTTCCACAAAGCAATCCAACCTAGTACTAGGAATATATAATGGCTGCAAGAGCTTGAGGGATTTATGAACTGCTTTTGAGAAGGGAGGACACCCACGGGTCTAAGTCTTAACTAAGACTAACTAAGTCAGCCAGGATGGTGGTCCTAAGGACCAGAGAATTGAAACACCAACCCCTCATCTCAGAAAAGTCTGGTCAGACACTATCCGGGAATACAGGGTCCCTCCCGCTGATTAGAGAAACTCCTTACCAATCAATATGCTGGTGTGTGTTTGCAGACTTCTGCAGTTTGATAGCAGGTAGTGTGAAACCGTGTGAGAATTGTCTTGCCTGGCATTTTCTTCAGAGAAAGTCACTGCTGATTTATCAGGCAATGAAGAATTAATTTCCTCAGTTGAAAGAGGTAATATTTCAAGGGGTGGGGCTGAAAACACTATTTTCTCAGGTGAGGCAAACCTTTGAGAATCTGAGGATTCAACATTCTCAGCTTCAAAAGGATCCACCCATGTATCCCCATCCAAAGTTATAACATACCGTTGTTTGCCAATTGTGCCCTTACTTTATTTAACTGCTGACACCATCTAAGGCTGAGACTTTAATTTTTGCTGCAATTTGGCCAACCTTATAATGAAGGCTTCAGTTTGATTTTCACAACTTTAGCTCTATGGCTGCTGGGGAGAACATACTCTTCAAGGGCACATTTAGAAACCTTTAGATTTTTATTAAAGTCTGGAGCCATTCAATTTTATCATACAGCTCATTCTCTCCCTTTATTAATTTTTCCAGAGATACTAATAGCAACAAGCGAGCAAAATCAGTTTCCTTATATTTCCCCAAACTGTAGAAAATTCTGTATATTGGGTCACCTAATTGATGGATGGAAGTAAGCAAAGGTAATTGCTTCCTAAAGATTGAAGTATAGTTTCCACCACTGACCTTGCATATTCTCCATGTTCCCAGGAAAGGTTCCAGTAATTGAAGATGCTTATGAATTTGAAGGGGATGGCAAATTATTAAACCAGTTTCAGATATTTAATAGATTCATCTTTATGCTTCTGCTCCTTGAGAATCACTGCTAGTATCAACTTACATATTAGTCAGGGTTTTCTAGAGCCACAGAACTTATGGAATATCTCTATATATGAAGGGAATTTACTGTAATGACTTACATTTTGTAGACCAACTAACCAAACAATGGGCAGCTCTGATTGGGATGTCCAAAAATCTAGTAGTTTTTCAGACCCGTGAGGCTAATTGTTTCACCTGGTCTTCTGTATAAGCTGAAATCTTAAAGAAGTGATTTCCAACAGATGTGCTGTCAAGTAAGCATCTTTATGTTGGCCTCTAGTAGAAGCCGTGGCCACTAAGCCTAGATTTGGAAATTCCTTTTTCCAAGGCTGACCTAGAATTCAGAGTTCTGATTGCCTCAGTCTCTAGGGATTAAAGGCATGGACTACATTGCCTGGGCCTAAGCTTTTTATTGACACAATGCCACTAAACCTCTATGTCAAGATCCAGGTCAGAAGCTTGTGTTTTCTAGCCTCAAGATCTGATCTGAATCATAGTTGTGCTTTCATTTCTGGATTGTAGTTCGTTCTATATGTAATCAAGATGACAACCAGGAATAGCCATCACAAGAGCCATCACAAGAGCCTAAACCGAGACAACTTCTTAAAAATGACTTTTAGGTTCCTCTGCTTACAGCACAGGTAAGCATACTTTGAAAAAAAATCAAAATAAGATTTGGCTTTACCTCTTCCAAAGCTTGAATGCTTCCCATCATCTAAATACTGTAGGCTGCTGTTTGTTCCTTTCTTATATTACCTTCTCTCTGACATAATTTGTAATCATACCATTGAAATTTCACATTTTTCTGATGTCTTCTGGTATTGCTTTTCTGGGTTCTAGAGAGTTAATGAAATCTAGGTAGGAGATTTTGTACATATCAATATAATATTATAGCAAATGATCAATGCTAAATACTAACACATATATTTAAAGATTCAATGAAAATGTCAAGTGGGACACAATGTCAAAGCAAAATGAAACAAAAATCAATATGTCTCAAAAATGATTTTAAGAAATCAATGTTTACATCACAGTTTGTAACTTTAGATCTCCCACAATATTGTCATTTGTTACTTATATTGAATCTAGAACTTGGATTCGTTAGTTTATTCTTATATTATTACCTACTTTCTGAGAATTAAAAATGTTGAAATGTTTCATATAAACAAACAAAATGAAATGACTCAGAGATTAAGAGTGCTTGCTACTCTTAGAAAGGGCCCCAGTTTGGGTTTAAGAACCCACATATTGAGTGATAATAATCTATAGATTCACTGGATTTTACTAGCTTTTTGGTCTTTATGGTTATTGCATATATACATGATGTACATATACTTATTCCTATACATATATACATAATTAAAAAGAATTATTAGAAGGTTGTATAGTTCCAATAAAAAAACAAAGAACTATTTTACAGTGTCATCTTTAGATATTGGTGTCCATTTTAAATGATTGGTATATATAAATAGGAGTATTTCAAATAATAGAATTATTGCAATTTTTGTAAAGTACAATCAAAACAAGTTTTATATCTCAAATACTTTCGTATATTCATTAACTAAAATATTGGTGCTTGCTGTATCAAGTTTTGTTTCAGGCTACATAAAAATTCCATGAGTATATAATATGCATGTGCTCATGATTACTATGACAGTGGGAATTACAATAAATATAAAAAGAAAGAAATATATAGAAAAGATGGCAAAATTATGTTTATACCATCAAATTTCAGAACAAAATATAGAATAATAACTGAGGTTTTATGCTAACAACATATGTTGATTTTGTTGGAATTCTAGTTCAGCTGTTTGCCAAATTTTAATTTTGATAAAATGGCTTAGTTGAAAAATTTAAACCAGCATCAATAACTATGTGAAAACATCATATGTGTTAAATGTTTCTTATATATCTGGCCATTTTGTACCTAAAAGTATATGTATGGATTTAAGTTAAAATTTTAATCCTACCACAAAGTCTCCTAAAGAAACAAGACAACTATAGAATCATCTGACATTGAATAATAAAAGAAGCTTCTTGGATAGTTGTCTTCCTCCTTTAATATCCCTGAGACATTAAGACTTAGACATAAACTATTAGCTATTAATTTCATGATTTAACCATCATCACTTATCATTATATACCTTCTTTTGCTTGACATAGAAATAAAAGTGAAACTCTCAATTTCATTCTCTGCCTGAGGATTCTGACCTTATTCCCTTATGGGCTGAAATATTTAGAAGGTTATGCTGTGAACTGTGTATTAATTCATGCTTTGGGGTTTTGAGTATTGTATGAAGGTTGACACAGCTGTATTGGAAAATCTGTTTTGTGTAAGTTCCACTTCTGAAATTTGAGAAGTAGCCATGAATAAAAGTAAAAATAATCCACTCTGTTAAGAAGTAACAAAGGCCTAGGGTTATAGAACAGTAGTAGAGTATTTATTTAGTATGCAAATAAAAAAAAACTGAATAGCCAAGTTCAGTCCTTAGTACCATAGAATAAAAATGAAAACAAAAAATAAATAGGGAAATTGAGTGTAGCCACCCCACTGTGATCTCAAACTAAAATTTGATATCTACTGTGAAATGTGGTAAATTACCATGATATAAACCTGAGTAATATCTAGGCAAATATTTCAGGAGAAGAACACAAAAATCACAGAACTGAGTATTTGTGTCAATTGATAAAGACCACATAAAATACATAAAAAGCTGACTTTGTATGTAAGCACTTAGAATATGGGTCATTTAATAAATGTTATTTGAAACATGGCATACAAATATTTGGTATTTTTGTAATTATCCACAGTTAGGTTAAAATATACACACATATATAAGTATTTTATATAGTCTGTTATACATATATAACAAAAACATGAAGAAATACACAAATAGAGATCCTGTTCTGTAGTGGCTTGTGTTCTCATGTTAATTGTATTACCCCCAAATCCTGCTTAACACGTTCTGCACATAGACTAAAGGAAGCCTGCCCCCAGTGGACTTTGACTGGAAAATAAATTTGGCAATGGTCAATGGCTAGGCAGGGTAAAGGAGGCAGGACTTTTAGGATTCCCTGAGCAAGAAACACAGGGGAGCAAAAGAAGGAATCCACCATAAGACTGGCCATGCCATAAAGGAGAGGAGGGTGAGATGGCTGAAATGTAGGTACAAAGGGAAAGGAGCCCCATGGGAGGGCTTCCAAGAACAAAGTAGGGAAGCAAAGATCAAATATAGATTTAGAAATTGATAATTCAGAAATACAGAGGAGAGTGTGTGCTAGCCCTGGGGAGGTTCAGTAAATGCCCAGCCATTGAGCTAGTAAGGCCTATTAAAAATAATATTGCATGTAAGTCTTTCCTTTGTTAATCCAGAGAGCTCTGTAGTGTGGCTAGAAGTGCAACCTGCCAGGAGCTCAGAACAGATATATCTTGGTCATTCTATTTCTCCTTTGGATACTAAGTTGTTGATAACAACAACCAGCATATGATATCACAGGAACAAGAAGCAAAGTTTTACTATTGGGTTCCTAGCGGTATTTATGATTGATGTCACTCCAATTTTTAGACAAGCATTTCTGGTCTAGTGAATCCTAACTATGATAAGAGTATATATATATATATATATATCTTCATTATTTGAGATTTTATATCTATATCTATTTTTACCTCTATCTACTTCTATATCTAATCATATATATATATATATATATATATATATATATATATATATTACAGAGAGAGCATATAATTTACTCTAAAATGTCTGTACTTATTCTTTCAAGGAGCTTACATATACATGTCATGGTGACAGTGTCTTCAAAAAGACATGTCTAATCAAGACAACTGTTTTACAATGGAGAATAACACAGATCCACTGCCAATATTATTTTGCTGTAAACTGAGATCTTTAAAAAGATGCAACACTATGTGGAACATCATGATAATGTATGAAATATTTTTTAAATTTATAGATCTTAGCTTTGGTAAAAACATTACATATCAGGAAAGGAATATCTAAGCTGACAATTAGTAGTTACTTGAGTAAGAGCCATACACTGACTTTATATTATTGAAGATATCATCACCATTAATCTGCTACTTTTTAGCTGGCTAATTACCCTATAGAATATGTCCAAATTGCAGACTGTGTGTTGGTCATTATTGGTAGCAAATTTGAAAAGTCTGGTTTTGAGTAAATGCAACTTCAGGTTGATAATTAAATGCCACAAGGAATGGTCAGTGTTTGAGTCAATGTGTCAAAAACACGAGTTTCTTGGAGAATAGCTAAGATAACACAATGATACACAATGACTGTATATGTAATAAGCATTCAGCCTCAGGCCTGGTGGCAAGCCAAGAACTATTTCTCACATGCTGAATTTTTCTGTAGAGGAATAAGGGAATTGCTCCAGAATCCTAAGGAACAGGATTGTGATTCACCTGAATGTACCTGTTAATAATCCAAACAGCATCTCCATCTGTCACTGAAACTTCATCAACTATGAATCTACTAGATTATGTGGCAAAGCAACTTGGATAGAAGCCTACATCTATGACAGAACATTGCCTTCTTTGAAGCTCAATGGATAAGTCCCAGATTCTCAGTATTCTTAGGTACTACATCTCTTCTTTGATTATATAAAGCACCATATATATGAATATATGTAATTCTTCTTTACAGTAGTATCTCTACATAATCAACAGCAAAGGACGCTTAGAAATTTTACCATAATATAACTTTTAAAATACCAGATGGACTACTCACCCTCTGGCAAGTAAATCTCTCACCAATAAATCTACAGTAGTTGTTATTTCTGTTTATTTGCAGTTAATAAATCCAATCAGCATAATATCATCAGTGTGATGAACCAGCATGATATATATTGGAAGCCAAAGAGAAATAAATTCTTTGAAAATCAATTATAACATTGAACTAGAAAATTGAAATACCACTGAGAAAAAGCATACAAATTATATTGCTGGGAATGCCAGCTGAAAGTAGTCTGAGCTTTGTGATCTTAAGAGACTTTGAGAAAATGGAGATTTTCTTTGTATCAATGTGCCAGATTTAAAGGCATGTGTAACTTTGTTAAAGGAAAAGAAATATCAATAAGAATCTGTAATGATATACTGTCTTTCTCCAAGACCTGTATAATGTCTTTCTGGATAAGGCATATAGAAAATTTGACACAGAACAATAACATCAACCCTTCAAGAATTCTGGACACTCCTCACTAATTTGATGCAAGCATATTTCATCTACATAGATGTAGATAATATATACTGATAGAAAATACACTATAGATTCTGATAATGTTGATTATGTGGAATTGAAAGAAGAGTAAAATAAAAATTTCAATCTTCCTATGATTTTTAATTACTTGGATACATTGAACCAAGTGAGATCAGACATTTCTGATTTGTCATGATGTATAAATATTAGGTTACATGTCTCAGATAGTCATCAAATTTTGGCCATTTTCTTCCAAACCCAATGACTGCAACATTAATTACAAGATCTCTGTTTAATTAGCCTATATGAATAAATATGCCTTCATTTTAATTTATGTTCCTCCAACTATTACTATACTTTCTCAACAAACATGTTTTAGTTTGTGTTCACTTGAAAACTCAAGATGTTGCTTTACCGTGATACACACCTCTTAAAGAATCATACTCAAGTCATTTGGAGGCCTACTGACACATTGAGTCTAGACTTGAGAATGAAGCAAAAGAGCTGATAGAAGTGAGTCTTAAGTATAATAAACATTATCTGCCATGCCTACTGACTCAGGAGTGATCACTGCTGTTTCATCAGGGGACAGAGTGATGATTCCCTAACATGATGGTGCAAATACTACGATAACTGTTGGAGTTGTCATGTAGGTGAAGAGACATTCACTAAATCATAGAAAAACTAAGTGTAAAAAGTCTATTTACTTTAAATAGATCTATGAGAAAATACATTTAGTAAGTGTAAGTGCATGATTACACATATAATTACATATACAAGCATATATTTTTTTTTGAAGGAAAATATACTAAGCCTAAATCGAGTTTAGTGTCTCAATATCCTGAGCATCATCAAATTATTTGTTTATACTTTTATTTAGAAGATTATATTTATTATATATTAATGTTTTTATTTTAATAATAAGTATATTGCATACTGGGACTTTAGTCTGCATCATAACAAATCATGTGATAGCATGAGGTTCTGTGTTTTGATTTTCCCCAGTCTCAATAATGTGATTTCAGAAGATAAAGTATGTTTTTTGTCATATATAAAATCTCTTGAGCTTGAATACATAAGACATTATTTTACTTTTCCCTCATTGTCAGTGATGTTTGAGTATCCAGTCAACTTTATTACATCAGTAAATTTTCCAGAGAAGTTAAAAGTAATTGTAGTTTTCCACTTCCTTGCCTTTATAAATTATTGATTAGAAGTATTTTAGAACAGGTTTGTCTACATCTTTATTATCAGTGTTAAACTTATTGTGGGAATGAGAGCATGTACTTTCATATTAAAATCTAATCAGATAAGAAACTTCCTTCAGAGCCAGGAATTGTAGCACACAACTTTGATGCCAATGCTCTGATGGCTTAGCCAAGTTGATCATTGTGAGTTCCAAGCCAGAAAGAATCACATAGTGAGAACCTGCCTCAAAACAAGCAAACAACAATCGAACCAAATCTTATTTTATAAATCAAAATACAATTCACAGAAAACTAAATATGGAACTATTCGAACAGAACTCAATGTTAAAATTGGATTTGTCCACTTTCTCTAGAATACCAGAAAAATATGATAACAAGACAGAAGATGAGTAGCTAAATAGCTAGATACATTTTGATTTAGTATATTTCATTGCCTAACATGATTAGTTCCTGTAAAGTCATTTGGTATGCTGTGGAGCCTGGTGATCAAGGGAAATATACAGGGTAAAGGGACGCCTGAGAGACTAAACTGATGTTTTCCTGTATCTAACCTGTGGCTCATAGCCCATATGAAACCAAAGTTATCTATGAATGCAGCACAGCATAAAGTCCTTATCTTATTTAACCATTGTGTTCATATCATAATCTGTCCTTGTTATTTGATTTCAAACATTGTGAACATGAAGTGTATCACAATATCAAAAAGTATGCATGCCTGGTTGAAGTTCAAATATGAAACCTGGAGAAAAAAATAATAGCAATAAAATAATTTGCTATTTTATTTTAGTAGCCCTGATAGAAAGAAAATACAACCTACCTTCCTCTATCTAATTTTTTCTATACAGATTCTAAATATGATATATAATTTGCCTGTTTTGATTTATTCATCAATTCAATAGATTTTTATAATTTGAAAATGTGTCAGGGATTACTATCGGTTTATTCAGTTCCTCAAATACAATGTTTATATCATACATAATCACCTTTAAGGATATTCTAAGAAATTGTGTTCAACCAAATGACTGCCATACCATTTTTATTGTACCATATATTAATTTACAAGTATAATAGAAGTTCAGTCACAAGAACAAAACTACTAACATTAGTAGTTTCATCTTGAAAATTATGATTTAACATTTCAAGGATTTTTAACAATTATTCATTTTCAAATTATAAAAATAAATAAAAAGATCTAAGATTTATAATATATTTAATTTACAAAAGTTCTTTTTATACAAAAGTTCATTTTATCTTCTTGAACACTATTATTATTAAATTTATTTAATTTTAATTTTTATCTGTGGCTACTAAAGTACAGATAATTTAAGTAATTTGCCCAAGGTCTCAGAGTCAATATCTTGATCTTAATCACTATGCTGCACATCTAAAGCTTATACTTAGAAAATAGATAATCATTACAGTCAAAGTTAAATATAGAATATAATAATGTCTCTGTAAATTTTTATTTATGTTTCCAAGCTAATAGACTCAAGATTATATAAAATATCTTTATTGGCATACGCATTATGTTTTGGGAAAATACTAGAATTTATTGCTTAGTTTTACATAAATCATAGATTAATAGATTGGTATACTTTTATTGAACCACAATAACAATGGTATACCAAAGACATAATATGCAATTGCAAACATACTGTGAAAATAAGCCTAACAAATTTAATATATATCTTAAAGCATAATATTTATTGCACTTCATATTTGATTGTTTCATGTAATTATAGTCCATCTTTAAAAAATCATAATATGTATCTCTAGAAGTGCTGCTGGCAACTGAAAATAAGGCTCAGCAGTTAAGAAAGTACTGCCTTTGAGGACTTCAGAGCCTGCATCCCAACACCCAAATCAGGCAGCTCACAGCTGGTTACTCCAGTTCTAGGGCATCTTACACCCTCTTCTGGCCTCTGCTGCACTCGTGTATATATAATGTTCCACACATAGTCACAAACACAGATACACACAGAAACACACACACACACACAGACACACACACACACTCAATTAAAAATAAAAATGAAATCTCAAAAAAGGAAAAAAAAAAAGTCTTGACATATCTTAGCACAGAATGAATTCAGGATGTTTATCATGCTAGGTAGCATGTTCCTATTAAATCATGTCCCAAGCCTCTGCCAAACACTTTTCCTAAGGTTTCATAATTAACCAACTGTTGAATTTTTTATTTATTCATTAGAAAATAACAACTTTTGACTCAATGTTAGAGTTATACACATTGAGATTGGTTTTCCTTCTATTTGTTTGAAATTTTATATTTCTTTGGTGATATTTAAGACATGGTGGTACATGAAAGTGGATGTTCAAATAATTTTGTTAAATTTCCTTTAGCATTATAATAAAGGCAACAATATTAATTGTTGAGACGTTTCTTAAAATTCAAAAAAAAAACAAAGAAAATGAACAATAATTCCTACTTACTATGGGATTTATTTTTTCATTAAAAATATCCTTACCTTATATAAAGATAGATAATTTTGAAATCTCACTGACTTAATGAACTAAGACCATTCTGAAGCTAAATAAACAAATGTCTGTGAATTTTTAATAATGAAAACATGATTATAAAAGCATAATAACAGATTTTCAGAATTTTATTACATCTTGTCTTTATAGATTTACTTATGCATGCAGTACAAAGCAGTTGATGTCTTTCTTTCATTTTATACTGCTTATTGAAATTGCCTTGATGGGTGAATGACTGAAAATCCAAATAAATTGTTGAGAGAAAAATATGTTTTATCTTTATATATATTTTAAAAATCTTAATTCATTATTTTAAAAGTAAAATAACATGAACAATTCACAATTTGCAAATGACTCTCATATTTTTTAATGAAGTGAGATGATACCTGCTTGCATGCTATGATATCTTTTGAGCATTAATTATATTTGTTGAGAAGATAAAAAAATAAAGCAAACATAAAACAGAAAAGGAGATGAACATATCTTTTCTACATATTATCCAGTTCATAATGCTAGGTACATAATCTGATTATTTAAACCCAAATAGGATTCTCAATTATTTTACAAACACATTTTGAAATTAGAGATTTAAATTGGATACTCCTGTAAAGTTTGTAAGAAACAACCTATACCAAATACAGCTTTGTGTATCAAATTTGACTCTTTATTCTGTCACATTGATCTATATATCTACTGCACTGTGTATGTAACATGTTATTACAGGAGCTATGAAGTCCACAGAAGCATCAGTTATAATACGCCCTCATATTTTCATTTTTGTATATTTCCAATATTGTTTTACAGTCATTCTAAGACTTCAAAATAATCTACCATATTTTTTGTAAAACACAGCTCTTGGAATTTTTAAATATTGTTTCACATGGCAGATGACAGCTTTGAATTGACTTTTTTTCTAGAATGCATCATCTGGATTAATGGTATGTTTCCCCATTTATTTACATTATACTTATTTTTTAATAAGAATTTTAAAATTGATAGTATATAAATCTCCAGCAGGTCTTATTAACTTTATAACAACGTATATTTTTTTCTTGAAAAAGTTGCATCTATATTAGTCAGGGCTTTCTAAAGAAAAAAAATACAAAAATACATGATTGAATAAATGAATATGTACATACACACACACACACACATATATATATGTGTATATATATATATGAGAGAGAGAGTGACATACAGGGTGTGAGACAGAAATCTCAACAGTGGCTTTATCTCAACAAGCGTTTGCCATCTGTTTAGTCCACATTACTGGACATTTCAGTTGATCTTAAGTATAAATTGCAATCCAGAAGAAGTAAGTTCAAATATCATTGAAGGAATTGTTCAAAAATAAGATAGATGAACATGCCAGAGAGAGTATAAGCAAGCAGGCAAAATCAAAAGGGTTCTTTTCCCATGTCCTTATACATAGGTTTTGAACAGAAGGTATGGGCCATATTGATGATTGGTCATTCCACCTTACATACATGATCCAATCAAGAATATCTCTCAGGTGTATTTCTTTTCTCTTTATGTTCAGTTGAGACAATATTAGTGGTAACCATCATATTTAAGTTATTAGACACTAAAAAGTAAAGTATTATATAAGAAATTTACTATATATTCTATAACAAATAAGGTGTTTATGCATGGTACAATCATATTTTAAGTAGAACCATGACGTGTTTATTGCTTTTTATTTTGAATTTAAACATGATCAAAGGAGATGTGATTATATATTAAGTTGATAAGGGTTGGATATGTAATGCCTAAGTTTAGCTATCTACTATAATAAATCTGGAATCAACTAAAACCCAAGCAGCATAGACTCACAGTTGCAATTCTGTGTCTGTGAAGTGAGTTCCTTAATTAGAAGCAATGCTTTTTGGAATACCATTGCAGCAGATAAGACATTCTATCAGTCCATAAATAGTTTTGGCAGAAACATGTGAAAGAAAGAAAAATTCATAACCATATTAAAAATTTTAATAGCAACAAAGTGTTTACCTTTCCAGGTCCAATGCTGTCAGCCTGCTACCAGGTCAGGAAAGGATGCAACATCATAGATGCAGTGTTGATCCCTTCTGTTAACAGATCTAGCACTCAGCATTAGCTATAGCCAGGTTAGCTACTGTAAGTGGAGTTTTATATTGTAGACTCCATGCATAGTCTTCTTTCAGTTACTATGGTCACTTGGCTCAAAGACCTGTTAGTAAATTGTTTTTATGGTTGGGAAACAGTCAGCCTGTCCCACAATACAGGTTCCTATGAGTCATGTGACCATAAAAACCATTTTGCCTCTCTTTACTCATATTGTGCCAAGCCATTGTAGACATTGTTTTGCATTTCCATAATGATTGCCAGCTTGCATTTCTCAATCCAATGTTGCCAACAGACCACTGACACTCTTGAGAACACTTAAACTCAAATTTAATTCATCCTACTGAGTAGTAGCATCTAAGACCATAAGTTCTAGCACAAAGAAAGAAAGGAAATAATGAATACACTCAAATATGCTATTGTCCAACTCACCACTTTGTGTGTTGAACCATTAGTGAAGGATGTGCTTTCTGTGCCTTACCATTGTTGATGATTGGCTTTTATATAACTTACCTACTCTAGAATTGCTATTTTCTCATAACCTCAAAATTCCTCATCAACATTAAGCCAAGGGATATAAGAAATCTACAAGTCATTTTCAGTTATTTACATAATAACAAATGTTTCAGCCTACGGATCAAACAAAATATTGACATGTTTTGTAGCTATTCAATTTTCCATATTAGTTCAAGAATCTCCATTCAGTAGGTCCACATCTATCAACTCATCCTGATCTAGTTTTGTGTTCCTTCTGGGATTTTTCCACACCTTTAAAATCTATGACCACACATTTCCCCAGATTCCACTAATAAATTAGCAAACTAATTAAGCTAATTGATTTTGTAATACATCTTCTCATGGGCTACAGTTTCTATCTCCCTTTCAGGAATCTTTATCCTTGAGTTTTGTTATAATTCTAGAAGCAACTATTCGTGGACACTGAGGGATATTACTTTTAGCTTGTCATCTCTATGAGGGAAATTCACTATTGGTTTCTCCGAAATTGAAGAATTACTTTGTAAAGGCAAAAGTGGAGAGGGTAATACTGCAATGCTGCAGGGGATTAAGATGGGGATACACCATAGTGTAAGGGTAGAGAGACTAATTACTCAAGTGAAGTAAACGCTTATGAGTCAATGAATTCAGTGTCCTATGCTTTGGTTAAGTCTGCCCATCCATCTCCATGCCATCCATGATAGAGAATCTGTGTTCTCTCACACATCTTCATTCCATGGCACAAAATCCATTCCTTACCACTTCTTGCCATTACTTTAACCACTGACACCCTCTGAGGATGAGGCTTCGCTTTTTGTTGATTTTATAATAACGTCTTTAGTTTTATTTTTCCCAACTTGAGCTTTGTTTGGGTTAGTTTTCAGTCAACTTACCATAAGCTAGAGTCATATGAAAGAAAGTGACATCAATTGGCAATATGCCTCTATAGGATCCTACTGCAGTGCTTTTTTATTAATTAGTAATTAATTGACAAGAACTCAACCCATTGTGGATAAGGATTCCCTGTGGTGGTACTGATTGCTGGAAGAAAACATGCTGAAAGAAGCATGGACAGAAAGCCAGTTAACAGCATCCTTCCATTGCTTCCAGGTTTCTAACCTGCCCTGACTACCTCTAATGTTAGACTATGTGGATGCAGACAGATAGTTCAAGTAAACTGTTTCCTCCACATCTTGTTTTTGGTCATGGTGTTTCATCATAAAAATTATGCCCTAAACCTGGAAAAAAAATTATCACCAAGAAAGAGGGGGTCTGAAAACTGTTCTAGCACTGGAACACATCCAGAGCAAGAGTGAGGTTAAAAAGTACACAAACCCTGAAAATCTCATCTTGAGACTGGCATAAGTAGGACTGCCTACTCCTTGCTTGGGCCTACATGTTTTTGCACATTTAAGCCTTAGGACCCCACCACTTTTGAGGTAATTATATAGTCTTTTAGCCAGGTTTCAGGTTAAACTTCCTCTCCTTATAAGGGCATGTCCAGCTAGTAGCTAGAATTGTTTTTATGTAAATGAAGCATTCCCAGTACCTTGGCCCCAGCCCATGATATATGCTCACTCCAAAATTCCCTACCCACACCTTAATGTTTGTATAGCCCCTGTTGACCCCCAATAAAGAGAGTGTGTCATTGAAAATTTTCTCCAGAGAAGGCTATTTCTACTGGACTCATTCTGACCCTGTCCAACAAACTCCCCTGTCTAACTATCATTACTAATAGTCCAGTCTGGTGTCCAATGGTGCCTGGATACCAAAAGGGAAAAGCAAACCTGGGTTGTCAGAATAGTGGGGTGTTTCTATGACACAACTGACAATGTTGTTTGGGGAGGAACATTTAAGGACTTTGAGACTTTGGACTAGAAGAGTTTTCAGAGCTCAATAAACTATTTTATAGGAAGTTGCTAGAAAAGAATGTTTAGAGCAGTACGGATGGTAGATACCTGGCTTGTGTAGTTTCAGAGGAAAGGAAAAACTCTACAATCATTTATATAAAGGATCTATTGTATCTGTTCAGCTGAAATTGAAGCTTCAGCTATGATTAACAAGAGACCAGAAATTGTAAAATAAAACCTTTGCTTTGTTAGGTCAGTGGATACTGGTAAGCTAGGTCTGAAGAATCAGGTGTGATTATAAAGAAACCACCACCAATGAGGTGAAGTACTGTGGAAGAGTTTTCTGAGTCAGCATACAAGTACTGTGTTCTAAGGCTTTCCTTTCTTAATTATTACTTTGTTACTTAAAAAAAATTAAACATAAACATATTTTAATCATCTCATTTCTTAACCCTTGTCAGTTTGAATTTTGGGTGATGTGTATATTTTATTGTGTTCTCACACCTACCACCTGTCCAAACCTTATTTCAACCTAATTCTTTTAACTGTTCAGCACTAGGTAAAAGAGAATAAATGTTAGAAGGGAAAGGGGACATAGATCTTTCTAGACTATTTATTTCCTGCTAATTAAGAGGCAAGTCTGTTCTTCATTGTCAAGATATCCAATGCCTTCTTTTTTGCTCATGACCACTTGACAAACTATAGAAACAGGAACCAGCAGTAACAGCAGGATCAGCAGCCTCCCTAAGTGTGCCTGCCCCTGTTAGGGCTCTGGCATTGATACCCTATGAAAAGTTCCCAGAATTCCAAATGTAAACTATTTCTAGCTAAGCGAAAATAGCACTCCTCCTAGTGCACAGGACAAAGCATAGTTACCTGATATGCAGCAGGATCTTATCCCACACTTGGGTTTTAAAAAAAAATCATGTAACAATGTTTTTTGTTGTTGTTGTTGTTGTTGTTGTTGTTTTAATAATCAAAATTCTCACTACCAACCTAGAACCTATTTTTTTCCCTGTCCACCCAACCTTGATATTTCTCAAAAAAGGAACTAAACCAATACAACAATCCAAACCTCTAAACCTAGAAGACAAAATATAATACATAAATGGTAAAAAAAGAAGAAGGAAAGAAGGGAAAATGAAAGAGAGTGAGAGAAAGATAGAGAGAGAAAAAGAAAGAAAGAGAGAGGAGAGAGAACTGTAACAGAATGAAAGCACATAAAAAGACCATGGAATCAAAATTATTTGTTGGTCAGCTACTTCTGAACATGAGGCATCCCTGTGAGTTGTTAATACACCCAATTTCATTCCACTGTAAAAAATTAATTTTCCCTCTTTTAGCCAGTATAAATGACAGTACAGTTTTTGTCCTTTTCCCTAATGGCTAGGTTTTCATTCATTCATTTAAAAATATGATAAAATAAACTATAATCAGATAAAAAACTATCACATTGACATTATACAAGACAAACCAACAAAAGAGCCCAAGAGAAGATATAACACTCAAAAGCTAGATTCACCTAAAAGAAGAGAACCTCAATTTAGAAAATGCCTTCATGTTGTCAGAATATATGTCATATTCTTTATTCGTAATTGATAGGACGGATCAATCCCACTGTGGGAGGAGTCACCCCAGAGCTAGTGATCCTTAGTGGTATAAGAAAGTCGCTTTAGTAAGAAAAAATCATACAGATAGTAAGCATCAGCCTCCACATATTCTGCAACATTTCCTGGCTGTAGGCTCTTGTCATGCTTGGGTACCATTCCTTTGACCTCCTCCAGTGATAGACTACAATTTGGAACTGTAAGCCAAATAAAATTTTCCTCTATAAAATGTTTATTTGCTTGTTTTTGTTTTTCGGTCATGATATTTCATTATTAGCAATAGTAGTCCTAACTTAGATAAGCTGTATGGCTGCCAGGGAGACTCACTTAGAAATTTTTAGGTTCTTTATTTGAAACTGGAGCCAGTAAATTATGTGACTGAATTCATTCTTTTTCTTTGACAATTTATCCAAAGAGGCTAGAAGCAACCATCCAGCATTATTGTTTTTCTTATATTTCCACAAATTGCCCATAATGTTATGTACAGAGTCATTAAATTCCTTGCTTCTCACAATATTTGAATCAGAATAATGAAATGAATTTATCTTGACAAGTTCTTCAGACAGTTCATACCATGAATTTTTAGTATTCTCTGTGCTAGTGGATTCATGAGGAAATTCAGCAGTAGTGAGAGGGTTGAGTAAAGAGTAATGTGGAGTGTAGATGACTATACAATATGCATGTGTATTGAACAAAGAATTTTTTTTTTTGAAATTACAAAAACTTCTCAAATGAATCAATTCAGAATTTAAAATAAAAAACACCCTCAATTCATCTGTATACCAGTGGGCTTGCTTTGTCTATGATTCAAGATTTAGAGAATATACACAAGGTCCTCATACCTCAACATCCTTCATCTTCATTTTCCCAGCCGATCTCCACTCCTTTGTAACTTCCTATTTACCAAAAATACCACTCTCTAATGGTCTCCACAGCAATTACATCTACTTAGGACCCAGATAAGCTAATTGTGCTTTTTTTCCCTCCCAGATTCTAGAAATGCTAGTATGACCATGACTGCATGGCTGAGCACCACTTCCAAGTCCATGAATACTTTTTGGTAACCATGACCATCAGTGGACAAAACTTGAGTAACTCTAGCTCTGCCACTGATACCTCCCATGAAGTATGACACTAGGTCTTACATAAAAAACCTGTAGAGTCAGGCTTATTCTGCTGTCTATTAACATTTAACCTATTCCAGTATTTTCACTGGTCTGGATTGTTTGTTGGAGTCTGAACCCCAAACTTATATTGATAACCTCTTATCATTGACCAGATGAAGTCTAAAACTTAAAACCAAGGATAGGCTAACAATGAAAAACAAGCAATATTTGGGTGGTCTACAACCTATAAAATTTTGGCAATACCAACCAAAGTATTAAATCTCTACCTAATAAAATTGAGGACAAATATCTACACAAAGCAATTTTACAAACATCATGATCTCAGCACAAAAACACAAGCATAAACAACCAGGGTAATACACTTTCTTCAGAACCCAGAACTCATATTAAAATAAGATCAGAGAAATGAATTTAGCTGATGTACAGGACAAGGATTTCAAAATATCTATTGTAATTATGTTCAGAAACTTAAAATAGGATATGAATAAATTCATCAGTTAAGACAATAAAGGCACAAAAATAGTTGAGTAAAATAACTAAATTTGAAATGTAAATTAGGCATCAAAAAGTTCAAGATATAAAATTAAAATTTATTAAAGAAATAAATTCAGTAAAGAAAGGCCAAATTGAAATAAAACTGAAAGTAAATACTCAAGAATAAAACCAAAAGCTCATATATAAGATCAACAACAGACTAATGAAGTAGAAGAAAAATTTCAGGTCTTGAGGACAAGATAGAAGAAACTGAATTAGTTAAAAATGTTGAATCTATACTGAGCTATGTATAGAAAATTCAGGTCTTGGACAGGTTTATTCACATCTCTCAACTGTTCGAGTGTATTTTCTTGTATTTATTGAAGAGATTTATTCTTTTTCTCTGTAAAGACCCCTAGCATCTTTATAAGATTGGATTTATATGCTTCTGTATCCTTAGGCTAACCAGGGCCTGCTGTACAAGAATAGATGAGCTTAGTCGGACCCATATTGCCCTGATTCTTTTTGATTTTGTTCTTAAGCTGTCCTTTATGTATCTGTTTTTTCCCATTGTTAACTAAATGATGTAAAGATGGCAGGATTTCTTCTGAAGTCAGGAGAAGTTATAAGCCAAACAGTGAAGGCCAGGGGACCTTACTCTGTTTGTTGTACTCCAGAAGACCAGATTGTTAGGAAACTGGTGGGGTAGGTTTCTAATCTGGGTTATTGTGTTCCTGTAAGACTCCTCAGGACTCAAGTGTGTACCCAGTGCTCACTAATGGAGATCAGGAGATCATAAGCAACTTATCTTTGTCAACTGTGCTCCAGCAGACCAGACTGTTAAGGAATTGGAATCACACATTCTAAGCTGAATAGTCTTGTCCCCCAACACCCTAAAGGCTGCCATAGGGAAACAGGACACTCTTGGGGGTCCCAACACTATTTACCTTTTCATGTTTCATGTTGTTCCAGTATATTATATATTATTTTTTTAATTCTCAGTAGTTAAAATTGTTATTTTAATACATATAAAAAGTATGTATAAATAATATGTAGATAAGCATAATACATATTACATCATGAACACATAAAACTTATGGATGAAATAATTTATATTTAATAATATGTTATCCCAGGAGTTGGGCAGAAAGGCAAAGCAGTAACCCTGAGATAACATGTAATGAATTAATTATTGAAGACTGCTTCTTACTGGATTATTCCTCATTCCTTGCCCAGTCAGCTTTAGTATATAATCTAGGATCACTTACACAGAGATGTCACTTCCCACAGTAAGTTGATGCCTCCCATATCATTAATTAATCAAAAAACCCTCTACAAGCTTTAATAAATATTAATCTTCTGTAGGATTTTTTTTTCAGTTAAGACTTAATCATCCTACATACTTCTAGGTTTGTGCCAGTTTGACAAAAATCAACCAGCATTACATGTTGTAATTCTTCATATGCATTATTTAAGATACTGTTATTTTGAGTATTTTTTCTCAAAATGGTCTAGATTGAGAATACAACATAATAAACGCAAATTGTGGATGATTTGCTGTGAGATACAACTGAATCATGAAGGGAATGTAGGAAGACACAGTAAGATATAGGTTATGCATTCAGTAAAGTTTTAAAACACCAGTCAGAGACTTATGTAAGCAAATTTCACTATCTTCCCTGTCCTCTGGTTCCATTTCCCCAATCTTATCTCAAACTTTGATACAAACCACTTATTGAGACTTCTTCTTCTTCTCTGTCCCAAACCCCATCTCCTGGGGTCTATAAAGATTTGATCACAATATCTGCTTTTCTCCCTGCTATGGGTGCCCTGAGCTGTCCCCATCTGGCATATCCACAATAACATTCATGTCCCAATATCTAGAAATATGTTCAACTTGGACCCTTAGGGGCTGTTCCTAGAAAAATCTTAGAAGCATTCCATGTTTGACCACACTCTAAAAGATCCAGAGAGGACAGCAAAAACCTAGGAGTGGAACACCCATTCAATAATGACAATCTCAGATATTAAGAGATAGAATAATGATTATCCCAAATAAAGATACAAAGTTGCTAGCACAAAAACATATTAATAACAATATATTTTCACTAGAGCCCACAAAACAACTACATTTGTCCCCAAGAAATATAATACTGATAAAACATAAGACAAAGAGTTCAAAATAACTAGATATTATATAACAAAGTCAAATGTATTATTAATATCTACTCATAAATTTATCTATATAGTAAATACTAGATGGAAATTTAATATCCAACCCAAGGAGATTGACTACATCCTCCAAATAGGCAACAAATAATCTCATACAAGCAAATCTCAAAGAAGGAAATTCACACACACACACACACACACACACACACACACATACACTACCACCACCACCATCAGTAACAAAATAATAGGAATTAACAATCATTGGTATTTAATATCTCTTAATATAAATGAATTGAATCCCTTAATAAAAACACACAGGTTAACAGAATGGACATGAAAACATGATCAATCTTTCTGCTCCATACAAGAAGCATATCTGAACATTAAAAATAGACATCACCTCAGATTAAAGGGTTGAAAGGACTGAATTAGCTGAAGGGGTTTGCAACCCATAAGAAGAACAACAATATAATCTGACTAGACCCACCAAAGATACTAGCAACTAAATCACCAACAAAAGAGTAAACATGGAGCGACCCATGGCTCAAGCCACATATGTAGCAGAGGATGGCTTTGTAGAACATCAGTGGGAGAAGAGGCCCTTGGTCATGTGAAGGCTATATGCTGCAGGGTAGGGGAATGTGAGGGTGGGAAGGCAAGAGTGGGGGGTGAGTGAGCACCCTCATAGAAGCAGGGGGAGGGTGGATTGGATAGGGAGTTTCTGGATGGTGAACTGGGAAAGGGGATAACATTTGAAATGTAAATAAATAAAAGATCCAATTTAAAAAAAGATTTTCCTGGCAAATAGACTCTAGAAATATAGTGGTGTAGACATTTCAGTATCTAAGAATATAAGCATCAAATCAAATTTAATTTAAAAAGATAGAGAAGAACATTTCCTACTCATCAAAAAAAAAATAATAAATCAAGATAAAATTTTAATTCTAACATCTAAGCCCCAAATACAAGGTTACCCACATTTGTAAAAGAAACACAACAAATGCCTAAATCACACATTAGACCTCATATATTAGTAGTGGGAGACTTTAATACCCTATTATTACCAATGGGTAGATCATCCAGATAAAATTTAAACAAAGAATTAATGGATCTATCAGATGTTATGAATCAAATGGACATAACAGATACATCTATAGAACATTCACACAAACAAAAAGAATATACTTCTTCTGAGCACCTCATTGAACATTCCCAAATATTGACAACACACTCAATTAAAAAGCAAGCCAAAACATATACAGGAAAATTGAAAAAAAGAAAAAAACACTATATCCTATCAGACCTTCTTTGTATCTGGTTCCTGCGGACCTCCTGTGCCCTTGGTTACTGTGGACCTCCTGGGAGGCTCACAGGCTGTTGTGTTTAGGCTGGTATTGGGACACTCATCTGGCCCCAGTGGGGAAGTGGGACAGAAGGGAGGAAAAGCTCAGCAGGCAAGGGAGGGTGATAGATTCCAAGTCAGCTGGGCTGTGTGGGTGTCTCAGATAGCATGGGTATTTAATAAAATACTGTTAGCACAGGTACTAAGAATGATAGTAAGTAAGACCTCATGAAACTGAAAAGCTTATGTATGTCAAAGAACATCATTATTCATACAAATTGGCAGGGTTCATAAAAGGAAAGGGTTTATAACCAACTATTTAACTGACAGAGAGCTAATACTTAAAATGTATAAGAATTCAAAACTGAGTATCAAGAAAAATAATAACACTAAAATTAAGCAAATATCCAATAGAATTATCAAAATAGGAAACTCACATGGCTGAGAAATGTTTAAATAAATCTTCAACATCCTTAATCATTAGTGAAGTGCAAGTTAACTATTTTGAGATTTTATCTTACTCAAATCATAATGGCATAGGTCAATTAAAGAGAGTTCATGCTGTTGAATAAGGAGAATATTAGTCAGGATGCTGTTTCATTAGGAATCTGGAAACTTACCTCAAAATCCACCCTATTCATTATCCAACTATACTACTCTTGGCTGTACATACAAAAGACCCTTAATCTTACCATGGATACCCTTGGTCGTCTAAGTTTAAGTCTGCTCTATTCATAAATGCCAGAAATTAGAAATGTCCAAGGTTCCAGTAACATTTGAATAGATAAAGAAAAGGCATTCCATATGCACAGCATAATATGATGCAGCATCCTAAAATATAAAATCATGAAGGTCTCAGATAAATTAAACAAGAATAAAAAAAAAATTAATCTGAGTGAAATGACCCAGACTAGAAAGGACACATATGGTACATTTTTGCTTATATGTGGATGATTGCTGTTAAGTCTTTGAAAAGTATGCTATAGTTTTTATAACAATAGAGAATAGGTATAGATTAAGTGACTACAGTAGAGAGATAGATCTCCCTATGAAGATAAAAGAGAATGGATAATTATTGATGAATGATTTGGGGGACTGATATGGGAAGATTAAATGAAGAACTGCATGGAAGAGAGAGTGTGGAATATGATAAAGAGATGAACAGCTAAACCTAAAGGTCATTTGAAGAGTCATATTGAAATGTAATACAGTAGATGCTCCCTAAAATATGTACAAGCACAAAGATAATTTAAATGCAATCACAAAATAACAGGGAAGGCAGAGCCCTAAATGGACATCTCTGATCACAAAATAATGCTTCCTATACTGAGAATGAGTTAAATATAATATAGTCATTGTATAACATTATCCCATGTGTACATCTTTACAACACAGTGATTTTTCCAAGTCCATTGATTGTTCTCTATAAAGTAATAGTAAGGACTTATCACAAAAGACATAACCTACAGTCTCATCAAACAGGGAAAAGTCAAGCTGGTGCCTACATAGAGCCTTTATCCCTAATGAGTTGTGTTCATGATACTAGAAAGTCCTCTGCAGAGTATAAAAGATGAAAGGTAATCACCAGCTATGAAACTTTTAAATCTACAAGTATGACTCACCTTCCTCAAATCCTATATAACAGATAATTTTAAATGATTAAAAAATGTGTAGGTAGGTAGTAGTCCTATTAGATGTGGTCTTGTTGGAGAAATGTGTCACTGGGAGTGGATTTTGAGATTTCAAACGGTCATGCCAAGCTCGTTTTTAAAAGGTGATTTGATGCTATTATCAAGAAAGACATTGAGTGGTCTGAAAATATAGCTCAGGTACAAATCCTTGGTTTTGATCTCTAACACAAAATAAAATGTATATAGTGATGTACACTTGGAATTGCAGCACATAGGAGTAGAATCAGGAGAATCAAAAGATTAAGATCATCATCAGCACATATAATGTTTAAAGACAGTCCATGCTAGAGATCATTCTTGCACAAAATAGAACACAACAGAATATCACAAAAAAGTCATTGCAATTGTTGGTATAGTTTGACCTGAATAAATTCAGATAAATAAGTTATAAATTTGAGAGAATTTTGATGGAAAAGAATATTTTGATCATTTTTAGCTTACTTCTTGTTTACATTATCATTAATAAACTCACTTGTAATTATAATTACAATACTTCTTAGTTATGCAATTGTTAATTGGATATTTTCCATTTATTTCACCTCACTAAAATGTTTGATATTAATTTTATATTCTTCTCCCATAATGAAAGTTCATATTTTACATAATGAAGCAGGTATTTAGATATTTGTGTATTTCAGAGAAATGTCCTGAAGAAATGTTTTGAATATTCTGAGAAAATGTTAAGCATTCATAATGAATACTCATATACAATGGATATGTATGTATTAAATACATATTCATATAAATTTTAGAGCATTATTTTGTGTCATCTTTAAGTCCTTGGATAAAATAATATTGAAAACATTCATTTTCATATATGTGAATAACATCTTCAGAAAATTATTTGAGCATTCCATGCATATATATATTATTTGTTTTATCAAATCCACCTAATTTCCCTTCCCTCCAATTTCTTCTAATTTTCTTTGCTATTCCTCCCTAACTTAAAGTGCTCTTTTTTAAAAATCTCCGAGTCCACTTAGTGTTTATGGGTAGAGGACAATTTACTGAAACATAAGTATTCTCCAAGGTATCCCATTCCTGAGGAAACCTGAATTTACAACCTCCCTTTGTCATCAATTGCCTGAGCTCCTCAAGTAGTAGTAGAACTTCATGAGCTTGAATTAGTGCAAATCTTGTGTAAACAATCACAGCCACTGTGTGTTCAGTGACATTATAGTCTACAGCAAATACTGTTTCATTGAAAGTGAACACTACTCATGGCCTTTATTATTTTTCCACTTATCTCTTCTGCAATCATTCTTGAGTATTGGATATATTTATCCTACATAGAGCTCAGCATTCCACTGATGAAGGGTAAAAGGTGTACTAATCTAAGGGAATAATTATAGGTGGTTTATTCCTTTGTTCATTTTGCTAAATAATAGTATTGTTTTCTTCCCAAGTATACATGACAAAGGCAAACAAGGGTTTTGATCCTAATTAATAGTACCAGGAATTAGCTCTGTCTTCATAGTGGGCTTTATGTCAAATCAGAAAGTGGTTTTGTATTCCCATAACATTCATGTTACTCTTTTAGCATCATTTGTTGGCAAGCCAGTTGTTATTATAATTCACTCTGTTTATGGCTGTGTAGTGCTGTGAATATTATTCTCTCAGAATAGTATGCATAGTACATGCCAGCACTATGAATGCTGTCTAATAGGGATGAAGATAGCAAGTAAATGTCAGCTTGATTTCTCCATGTACTATCACTCAAACACATGGTATCTTGAGCATTAGGATCTTGCCATCAAACTCTAAGTTTCTTAAGGAATAATATGAGGAACTGAATTCTGATTCTACATATTAAGTATTTCTACATTGTTCAATAATAAGTCTTTTTTATCATTCTAGAATTTTACAAACATTTTAAACATTATTTTGGGACAAAAGCATAATTTAATTAAGGTATTATATGTGTATTCAAGTAAATCTATAGATATTAGTGTGAATATTTTTATTAATTTTATTTTCTTACAGTCCAGCTATTGACTCTGTCCCAGTACACCTTCTCATAGTTCCTTGTCCTATTCCTCCTCCTCCCTTTTCTCCAAGAGGATGTTATCCCCCTCCTGCCAGCCTTCCCCAATCCTTGGGACCTCAAGTCTCTAAAGGGCTAGCAACATCTCCCACTGAGGCTAGACCATGTAGTCTTCTATGATATATGTGTCTGGGGACTTGGACCAGCACTTGTATGCGGCCTGGTTGGTAGCTCAGTGGCTGGGAGATCGTGGTTAGTTGAGACTGCTGTTCTTCATATGGAGTTGTCCTCCTCCTTAAGCTTCCTCCAGCCTTTCCCTAATTCAACCACAGGGATCTCGTACTTCTGTCCAATAGTTGAGTATAAGTATCTATGTCTGTCTCAGTCAGCTGCTTGTTGTGTCTTTCAGAAGACAGCCATGCTAGGCTTCTGTCTGTAAGTGCACCATAGCATCAATAACAATGTCAGGCCTTGAAGCCTCTCCTTGAGATGGATCCCAAGTTGGATCTGTCACTAAGCCTACTTTACCACAGTCTCTTCTCCATTTTTGTCTCTGCAGTTCTTTTAGTCAGGAACAATTCTCAGTCGGAGTTTTTGACAGCAGGATGGCAAACCCATTTCTCACCTGATGATCTGTGTTTCTACTGGAGTTGGTCTCTACAAGTTCCCTCTCCCCACTGTTGTGCATTTCATCTAAGGTTCCTCCCTTTGAGTCCTGAGTGTAACTCACCTCTCAGGTCTCTGGTACATTCTAGAGGGTCCTACTACCTCCACCCCCTCCCAAGATTGCATATTTCTATTCATTCTGCTGGCCCTCAGGGCTTCTCTCCTATGTTCTACCACTTTTTTATTACACCATACTAAGGATTTCTGAGTAAAAAGTTAGAAACATATCTTTCCACTATAGAGACCATTACACCCACACTAGCTTACTGAAGGAACTCCGGAGGATATGTGAATGTTTTCATATTAATCTGTGAATTCTATCTGATTATTTCAGCAACTTATTATGATGTCATTTGTGGAAAACAACCTTTATTTGCAATAGAGATTTCCAGAGCTATGGTGGATAACAGAATGACTGTTACTAAGATTTTAGTGTTCTGTGTTTTGCTAGTAAATGGCTGCTTTTGATTACATTTTTATAAGTATGGCAATATTAGCCATTCTCTCCTTCTGTGAAAATTTTAAACGGATAATACATTTTGGGGGGTTATTCATTTGACTATAAGTATGGGAAAATTCTTAATTTCATTCTGCATGATGAGACTCAGAAAATAGTGTAGATATCCATAAGCTTTAATGCTGGATTGACCAATGCACAGAAACACAAAAACAAAAAGCAAATCCTAAGTAAATGAGAAATCTGATTTCTAGTCTTTGCATTACAAAATACTAATACTCAGTTTCAACAGAAACAATAGCAACAATTTTAATGGAAGTAAAGCAAAAAGGAAGTTGGCTTCAATGAGCAGAAAAGAATGAAATACATCAATAAAATATATCTTAGATTATGTACATATCTGACTTCAATAACCACAGGCAGCTACCTTTATCATCTTAATAAAGGTTCAAAGAATACAAGAAAAGAGGAAAAATACGAAGAATAGTAATATAGAAATAAAACAAACTATTGGATTTAATTGTATAGCTGAAGTTGGGCATGTACTAACAGGGTTCAAAAGTTGATTTTAGCAAGAAAACATGAGGTTTAACAAGTTCTGAAAAATACAAATTATGAAAATGGAGAAATGAGAAAAAATAAATTCAAATTAAGACAAAGTAACTTGTTGAACAATACTAAGCATTTGGAGAATATCAGAAAGATATAAATACATTATATGAAAAAATATTGACTTTTTCTATACAAATAAAATGCATATATCCAAAATGTTTAATGTTTGACATAGAAATACATTAATTCATATAATATCACCAACAAATCATACCATATACCTAAAGAAATATTATAATATAGATAGTGCAAATATAAGGGATTTTAAAATTCAAAGAAAAATGACTCACCACATATATGTAATCCTCACTAATACGGTAAGCCAATTGCTCATCAGGAAAGTTACAAACTGCTTATCAATAAAAGGAAGTGAAAAGTAGGTGGTTTCTTAGACAAACCATGAGGAAAATTAAATAGAGAAGTACAGTTAAATTGTACAAATTTTCAAAGATGTTTGGCAAACAAGTTCTAGAACTTTAGCCAACAGTGCAGTAGTTTCAGTTAACTCTGCTGTATAATTCAAATAAAAAAACCAAACAATGATTTACTTATTTTATCAACTCACTATATATTTGTAAAACTCTAGCTGTAAATCTGGAATTAAATTCCTTAAGAGATAAATAAATTTGCCTAATTTTAAAAATGAAAAAGATAAAAAACCTTGATCTAATAAAAATGAAGAATTTTTATTATCGTCTGTTCAGCACTTCCAGACATACTAAGTATTATTAAAATAAAAAGGGAGAAAGTTCATGGTAAACAAATAATTATAATCATAAATTTGTTGTAATATATTTACTAAGATATTATCTTATTATTTTAATTTCAGTTAGTTACAATTGACTTTATAAAATGATTATTTGTGTTTTCTATATATATAATTTATGTGAATACCTGCGTGTACTAGACATAGTTCCTGCACCCAAAATCCGAACATTTGAGCAGAGTTAGTAGGATATGGAGTACAAAGTCATTCTTTGCTATATAGCAAATTCCATGATAAATCTATATGACATGAAATTATGTCTCAAAACAACCAAGGGTTATAAAAAGTTGATCCATATAAACATATCATATATTAGGAATAATCTAAACTTTCTCTTTTCCATTTTACCTCTAATAATGAAATTAAAGCTAAACTTCAAATTGTTTATGATTTAGGCTTTTCTAGCTATAGGCCTAATTTAAATCTTGTGTGTTATAACTGATTGAGATAGTATTCTAATTTTGTATAATGCCTATACTTTGTTAGTTTAAATTCTCAGTATTGTTTACTTATTCCATTTAACCACTTTTATTCTCTAAGGAATCATTAGATCTTTAGGTACAAGTTGAACAATTTTTAGATTTAAAATATTAGAAATCAATGCAGTATTTTATTTGTGTGCTTGGCTTTCTTGCTTAAGTATAGTTATCCACCTGTATTGTTATAAATTAAAAGACATAATGTTTTAAATTATTTTTGAAAAATTTCCTACAATATATTTGAACACTATTTCCCTTATCCTAAGTCTTCCCAGTTGCTGCTTCCTCCATAGCCACCAAACTTTATGTTCTTATCTTTTACCTAAAAGACAAAACAAGTGTATAAGACAAAACCTATGAAGCTAAAAATCACAAAAAATAACAACAACAAAAAAAAGTTCATAAAAATCTCTGGAATCTGTTTAGTGTTAGTCATATATTCCTAAGCATGAGGTATGCCCTGGAGTATGGATGATATACCCAGAATATTTCTTCTCTGTCCTGGATTTTAACTATTTTGAATTTGTGCAGGACTTGTGCTTGTCCAAATCTTTGTTTGTATATGTTTCAGTCATGTTTCTGGAAGATATTTCCTTGAAGCCATCCATAATCTTTGGCTTTTGATATCTGTTCTTCTCATTCATATAGATCCTTGAGCCCTGAGTTGAAATTAGATGCCCTTAAAACTGCATTTTTAAATAGTAAATAGTATTAAATTTTGCATATGCATGATGCTTTACGTTTTGATTAATAATTTGATGCAAATATAGGTTGTTTCCCTATCCTACTAGATAAGAATAGTACTATAATAAACATTAGTGAATATGTATATCCCATTGACAAGTCTCACCCACTATCAGTTAGCTGTTCCTAAATTGTCTTGCCTAGATACATATACCTATGAGCAACAACAAATGGATTTAGTGGGTTATATGTGCTTATGTGAGTGTGAGTGTGCATGTGCAACAATAATAGTGGAATAATAATAGGGTATTTAATACAAGAATTTGAGAGAGAGTTGGATTCTGGTATCTGTTATAGGTAAGGATATGCACGATAAAATTTTCCAAAAATGTAAAATATATGAAGTACTAAATTCAAAATCAAAAGTAACAAATTTTGGTGTGAATTAAAATTAGCACTATGAACATTTAAATAGTATTAAAACTATGTGTTCATGAATAATTACTTTTATCTTGAAAGGGCTCTCCCCAGAAGGGTTTGTATTTCCTGGAACCCAACATAACTACAAGTTAATGACAAATATTTACCTTTATCATTGAAGATAGATAGCATATATTTAACTCAGTACACTTTGGGTGGTTAACATATTGATTTATTGGCAAGCTCTAGGTAGACTATATAGGATGTGTACAACGGTGTGAAAAGAAACAGAACTAGAAAGGAAGTACAATTCACACTGAGGTCAGCAGCAATATGATTTACAGTTTAGTTATATAAACATACTGGCTATCCCATTGTATAAAGTTGCTTAGAAAACCTTTTGCAGGCATTCAATCAAGACGGCGATGATAAGCCACGTTGAAATAAGCTATCAGAATCAGTAGGTTTAGAGGCAATATTTCTATCACTGTTCCTTCTCTATAGGCAAACATAGAGCAAGAGCATCTTAACATTGAGTGAGTGCTGACCTACAGAATTGTATCCGCTACTGGGGAAAATACTGATTCCTAATCCCTAAGAATTTTATTGTGTCTTTTAATAACAGTAGGTAGGAACCACTCCGAGGGAGCAATTACTGTTCACATTAGGATTTACCGGACACACAGAGGAAAAAAAAAAGTAGGCGGCACAGATCAAAGTTCTGCACAGTAGCCCATGCAAGTGACATCCTGACAGGATGGAAAACCAGTCTTCTTCTGAACCTTTTCTCTTTGTTTTGGTTATTTGGTTTTTATTTTTTAAAGTAAATGTATTATTTTTTTTCTCATTTTTCTTCCTGTGTCATCAATTTTCCCTTCTTTGTTTCCTTTTCAACAAAGACTATGTAAATCATACTGAGAAATTTAAAGATATGCATATAATATTTACCTTTCATATTTAAATAATATATAATAATAAGGTAAAGTTGGGTTATTATATATTGTTTTATTATTTCATAAATATTTTCCTTTGTATTTATATTTCTTTATATTACTATTCTATGTAACATCCACTTATGTTTGCTGCATTTGTCTCATAATTTCCTCATTGATTGATGCACTGCAGCATGTAGGCAGACATGGTGTTGGGGAAGGAGCTCGGAGTTTTACAACTGAATCCACAGTCAGTGGAATACTGTGTGTGATACAAAACATAGTCTGAGCATAGGAGACCTCAAAGACCACCCCTAAAGTGACACAGTTTTTCCAACATCTCTACACCTACGTAAACAGGATTACACTTCCTAATAATGCCACTCCATATGGGCTAAGCACTCAAGCACATGAGTCTAGGAGGGCCATTCCTATTCAAACCATCACAACATATAAGGGGCTTTCCAGGATGCATATAGACACAAAAGGCTTCCATGACCACATGTACTTAAAAAATTAGGGAGCAGGTTCATGGAGAACAAGGACAGCATGAAGAAGAGCGATAATTCTCCTCAGCTTGGGGGTATGACATGGCTGCATACTTAATATTTCATATGCTTTAATATGTCCCCAGAGGCTGACATATCAAGACCATCAAACCATGGAATAAATATTATCAGAATTACTGCTATTATGTCTATATGGATTCATACTTAGAGTTCGTAGAATTTATTTAGACCCTTTCTAATATCTGTGAGCTAACAACAGCTGATTAAATGATATAATATTTAGATAGATATAGATATAGATATAGATATAGATATAGCACACTAGTGACAGACTGTTAAAGGCTTCATGGGAGAGAAGCAGTAAGGTGCTGGATGACTCAAAATACTATGTTCCTGGGCAGAAGTAAACCTGGCCATATAGTTGCTGTTGGTACCTGCCTGGGCAACTGTTTAGGTACTTGCTTCAATATCTCCCTGCAGCAAATCTACATAGCATCTTCAGTTGGAACAATATACTTTCACTGTCTTAGGTTCTGTAGAACAGAGGCTAGCACCAAGGGCAGATTCTCTGTCTAGGATCTCATTGGCTGAAATGAAGGGGCTTGTCAAGACTGCTGGCTACCCAGAATTCACAGTAACCTTTTATTAAATTATTGTTCTTTAATATATAACATCTTGACAGCAGTTACCTTCCTTCTCCTCCCTCTAGTCATTTCCCCCACAACTACTCTCTCCCAAATCCACTCTGAAAAGAGCAGGCCTCTAAGAGACATCAACCAAACAAGCCATAACAACCTACAATAAGACTGCCCATACATCATCACATCAAATGTGGATGAGAAAACACAATAGGATCTCATAATCATACAAAAGAGTCAGAGACAACCTCTCCTCTCACTTTTAAGCATCCCACAAGAACACCAAGCTACTCAGCCAAAACATATATGCAGGGGAAGTAGGTCAGACAACTACAGGTTTCTTGATCTAATTGAGTCTCTATGAGTTTCATTCAGTTGATTCTATGTAGTGTAAAACTCTTTTAATCAAAAGAAAAATAAAAATTATATTTAATGTGACAGAATCAGAATTTTAACTAAAGACAGAGTAGCATTTTACTACAAGATTAGGATTATATATTAGTGGTAGAATACTTATCAATCTCTAGGTTCTAGATTTAATATTTAAAAGTACAATCAGAGGGTGGACTGGGAGGGGAATAAAATCTGGAGTGTAAATAAATAAATAAATAAATAATTTTTAAAAATGTTACTAAGAAACCAAAAAAAAAAAAAAAAAAACCAAGATAAGAAGGAAAGAAAATGACCACAAGTCTTTTTAATTAAAAAACATATATTAAAAGATTTTTTCTTATAGTTATAAAGAATATGTAAAACAACATTGTCACAAAGCAAGTGTGATATTTGATAACAGCATAACATAAAATTTAATTAGTTTTTAAAAGATTACCAATAAAGGGTCTTTATTTATAATAATGTCAAAAGTCACATATAAAACATTGTACATTTTTCATTTCACATAATCTGCTCAATTGGCTTATCTGTATTTTCACTGGATCAATTCAATTCTACATCATTATCTGCAAATCATTCACTCAGATTTGACTTCCTTCACATTTTCTTCTTCTTCATTTGTCTCTCATTTCCTATTGACTGAGACTTAATTTAAAGATTTACTGACTTGGAGAAAGATTCTTAATTTCAAAATGAAAAGGTGAATTAAAAAGATCATGCACCTATCCAGAAAAAAAAATTAGATATCAGAATGTTCAATAACTTAGAATGTCAAGATAGTGTCATAATAAGGGATTTTATTGCTGTGATACATTTTTGCCTAAAATCAACTTGGGGCAGTTAGAATTCATTTCAGCTTTTAGTTCCACATCACAGTTCATCTGTGAAGGAAGATAAGGCACAAACCTGGAGAAAGAAGCAATGGAAGAATACTGGTTACTGGCATTTTATTCATGTCTTAATTAGACTAATATTTTTTTCTCACACCCACCTCCGCAAGTTCATGATTAATGTCCAAAATTTACTGGATGGCCAGGTCAACCTCATGGAAATATTTTATCAACTGGGGCTCCATCCTTTAAACACCTCTAGCTTCACTCATGTTTACACAAACCAACTTTCACAATGGACTTCAAAAATAAATAACTGGCAAGAAATACTAGGATTTGATCAATGAAAGACATAGGTAATGGTAGCTCTAACTTCTCACCAACAAAACTACTTTTGGATAGAGAAAAATAGAGAGATCCACAGCTGATCAAAATGCAGAGAACAATGGAGTATCCCATATCTAACTCCAAATGATACATCTACAATGCTATATACACATGTAGAAAAAGACTATCATAGAAAATGAAATATAAAGAATTCAAGAACTATTATTAAGCTAGGATAATTGCATCAGATTGTGCCTTCTTGGTATGACAGAGAAGCTCCACTCATGAAACTCAGAAAAATTGTCATGCAAAGAAAATTAACACAAAAACAATACCAGTTGGTATGTCAATGTGCATGGAGAAAAGTATCCCAAGGCCCTACTGAAATATAAAGTCAGGATGCTTAGGAAGATTGGATATGTCTACTGAGGGAATAAGCTCCCTGATATGTTATCCCATCCAAATTTTCATCACTAAATACATAAATATGAACAACACAAACTGGACTCAGGAGGTTACATGAATACTAAATAAAAAGTTAATGAACTTGAGAGTGAGTGAAAAGGAATAGGACAAATTAGAGAAGAAGGGGTAGAGGTAGAAATGATGCAAATATAGTACTTCTGTAAAAATTAGCATATATGTTTATGTATAAAATGAAAATATGAAATTTTGCAGGAGGAGAGATGTTGCTGGAGAGTGTAGGTCTTGGAGGTGTTGAGAAATGAAAAGTATACGTTAAAATACATTAAAAAGAATTCTTACAGAAGTAATTATTTTTTATTTTAAAAATGCTTCACAATATTATATATTTGTTGAACTTCACTATGATACTGGAGATTGATAACTAAAAAAGATATTCATAACAAAAAGAATACATCACCCCCTAAAATTGATGTTAGCAAGCCGGTATATAAAAGCAAGCACAGGTGAACATACAGAAGAAAAGAAATGCATGTGTTGTTGTTTGAAAGTAATATTTTCTCCACAGGCACATATGTTTGAATATGTGTTAACCAGGTGGCCTTGCTTTTTTGGAAAGGCATTGATCTTTTACAAGGTGTGTTCTTGCTGGACAAAGTGGGTCACTGGGGCAGATATTGAGTACTAATGCTTGAGTCCTAATGCATGTTTATTCTGCTTCATAAATAAGCATGCAGTGTTTCTGAATAGCCTCCTCTTCTTTTGGCATGTATTTCTTGCTTATACTCTTGTATTTCAATCCATGATGGACTGAATCCATTTGAAATAATAAGCAACAACAACAAAAAAAAGGGAAAAAATACATTTTCTAAACTGAGTTATTAAGTCAAGGATTTGTCACAGCAATGGGAAAATAAATGTGTTGATGGGTATATAAATTAATTAGGTAATTATGGAAAGTGTTCATAGATTGTTCATAGATTGTTCAAACTAAGAAAATAATTATCATATGCTCAAACATTCTCACTTTTGGATATTTGTTCAAATGTTTTGAAATTAGCATTTCCATGAAAGGAGATGTCTTTACTATTATGCTTGTAACATTATTCAAAAAAAAATAAGTCTATAATCAACATCATTATCCATGTTTAAATTACTAAATAAAATTACATACATACAAATACATATACTCATAGTGGGACATTGGTGAGTCTTAAAAAGAAGTTTGTTATTTGCTATTGCATGGTTGAAATTGGGAAATGTTAATTAGAATAAATGAAGTAAGTGGTTACAGAGAAAAATATTGCATATTCTTACAAATAAAATCTAAATGAAATAAATTAAAAAAATAGTAGAAAGTTTTATATCAATGACCATGTTTTGTGACTAGAGATATTCAGAGAAAAAAATATACTGAAATTATAGTATGGTTATATTTTATTCTCTTTATTATTTGTTTTATTTTATTTTGCTGAATATTTAATAATATAGAATAATATTAAATAATAACTATAAATTTACTAGCACAAGAAACTTTTTTTGATACTTTATTTACATTTCAAATGTTTCCCCCTTTCTAGATCTCCCCTTTGGAACCTCCCTATTCCTTCCACCCTCCCACTCCCTCTATGGGGGCATTCCTCCACCCACAAACACACCCATTCTCGGTTTCCCTCCTTGGCATACTATATTGGGGCATCTAACACTGGGCTTCTCCTCCCCTTGATGGATAACAAGATCTTCCTCTGTAGCATATGTGGCCAGCACCATGGGTCCTTCCAAAGTGTATTCGTTGGTTGGTGATCCAGTATCTGGGAGCATTAAGGGGTCAGGCCAGTTGCCACTGCTGCTCCCTTCCTGGGTCTGCAAACTCCCTCAGCTCCTTCAGTCCTTTCTCCAACTCCTCCATCTGGAACATCACACTCAGCCCAATGGTTGCTGTGAAGTGTCTCTTGGGTATTCTAAACTTTAGGGCTAATAACCACTTAGCAGTGAATACATATCAGGTTCATTCTTTTATAAATGTGTTACCTCACTCAGGATGATATTTCCAAGATCCTTCCATTTGCTTAAGAATTTCATGAAGTCATTGTTTTTAATAGCTGAGTAGTATTCCATTGTGTAAATGTACCACATTTTCTGTATCCATTCCTCTGTTGAGAGACATTTGAGTTGTTTCCAGTTTCTGGCTATTATAAATATGGCTGCTACGAACATAGTGGAGCATGTATCTTGATTACATGTTGGAGCATCTTCTGGGTATATGCCCAGGAGTGGAATAGTTGGGTCCTCAGGTGTTATTATGTTGATTTTTCTGAGGGACCGCCAAACTGATTTCCATAGAGGTTGTATCACCTTGCATTCCCACCAGCAATGGACGATTGTTCCTTTTTTACCAAATCCTCTCCTACTACTGCTGTCACCTGAGTTTTTGATCTTAGCCATTCTGACTGATGTAAGGTGGAATCTCAGGGTTGTTTTGATTTGCCTTTCCCTGATGACTATGGTTTTAAACATTTCTTTAGGTGCTTCTCGGCCATTCAAGTTTCCTCAGATGAGAATTCTCTCTCTCTCTCTTTCTCTCTCTCTCTTTATCTCTCTCTCTCAGACAGGGATTCTCTGTGTAGTCCTGGCTGTCCTGGAACTCACTCTGTAGACCAGGCTGTCCTTGAACTCAGAAATCCGCCTGCCTCTGCCTCCCAAGTGCTGGGGTTAAATGTGTGCACCACCACTGTTTAGCTCTGTTCCCCAATTTTTGATAGGGTTATTTGGATCTCTGGAGTCTAGCTTCTTGAGTTCTTTGTATATTAGATATACAAAGATATAATATCCAAAGTATATTGGATATTAGCCCTCTATTGGACATAGGATTGGTCAAGATCTTTTCCCAATCTGTTGGTTGCTGTTTTGTCCTATTTACAGTGTCCTCTTTACAGAAGCTTTGTAATTTCATGAGGTACCATTTTTTGATTCTTGATCTTAGAGTCCAAGTCACTGGTGTTCTGTTCAGGATCTTTTCCCCTGTGCCTATGTGTTTGAGACATTTCCCCATGTTCTCTTCTGTTAGATTCAGTGTGTCTGGTTTTATGTGGAGGTCCTTGATCCACTTGGACTTGAGCTTCATACAAGGAGATAGGAATGGATCAATTCACACTCTTCTACATGTAGACCTCCAGTTGAACCAGCACCATTTTTTGAAGACGCTATCTTTTTTCCGCTGGATGGTTTTTGCTCCTTTGTCAAACATCCAGTGACCTTAAGTGTGTGGGTTCAAATCTGGGTCTTCGATTCTATTCCATTGATCTACCTGCCTGTCACTGTACTAATACCATGCAGTTTTTATCACAACTGTTCTGTAGTACAGCTTGATGCCAGGAATGCAGATTCCCCAGAAGTCCTTTTATTGTTGAGAATAGTTTTTGCTATCTTGGATTTTTTGTTATTCCATATGAATTTCTAAGTCTATGAAGAATTGGGTTGGAATTTTGATGGGGATTGCGTTGAATCTGTAGATTGTTTTTTGGAAAGTTGGCCATTTCAACTATGGTATTCTGCCAATCCATGAACATGGGAGATCTTTCCATCTTCTGAGGTCTTCTTCAATTTCTTTCTTCAGAGACTTGAAGTTCTTGTCATACAGTTCTTTTCACTTGTTTGGTTAGTGTCACACCAAGATAATTTGTAGTGAAGGGTGTCATTTCCTTAATTTCGTTCTCAGCCTGCTTATCCTTCGAGTATAGGAAGGCTACTGATTTACTTGAGTTAAGTTTGTATCAGGGTACATTGCTGAAGGTGTTTATCACCTGTAGTAGATCTCTGGTTGAGTTTTTTGGGTCACTTAAGTGTATCATCATATCATCTCTAAATAGTGATATTTTAATTTCTTCCTTTCCAATTTGTATCCCTTTGACCTCTTTTTATTGTCTAAAATTGTTCTAACTAGAACTTCAAGTACAATATTGAATAGATAGGGAAAGATAGGGCAGGCTTGCCTAGTCCCTGATTTTAATGGTATTGTTTCTCTCCATTTAGTTTGATGTTGGCCACTGGTTGGCTATATATTGCTTTTATTATGTTTAGGTATGCTCCTTGAATTCCTGATCTTTCCAATATTTTATCATGAAGGGATGTTGAATTTTGTTAAATGCTTTTTCAACATCTAATGAAATGACCATGTGGTTTTTTCCTTTGCCTTTGTTTATTTAGTGTATTACATTGATGGATTTCCATGTGTTGAACCATCCCTGCATCCCTGGGATGAATCCTACGTGATCATGGTGAATGATTGTTTTGATGTGTTCTTGGAGTCAGTTTCCAAGAATTTTATTGAGTATTTTTGCATCAATATCCGTAAAGGAAATTGGTCTGAAGTTTTCTTTTATTATTGGGTCTTTGTGAGGTTTTGGTATCAGTGTAACTGTGGCCTTGTAGAATGAATTAGGTAGTGTTCCTTTTCTGTTTCAATTTTGAGGAATAGATTGAAAGGTATTGATACTAGGTCTTCTTTGAAGGTATGATAGAATTCTGCATTGAACAAATCTGGTCCTGGGCTTTTTTTGGTTGGGAGACTTTTAATGACTGCTTCTATTTCTTTAGGGGTTATGGGACTGTCTAGATGGTTTATCTCATCCTGACTTAACTTTTGTATTTGGTATCTGTCTAGAAACTTGTCCATTTCCTCCAGATTTTTCAATTTTGTTGCTTATAGGCTTTTGTAGTAGGATCTGATGATCTTTTGAATTTCCTCAAAGTCTGTTGTTATATCTCCCTTTTCATTTCTAATTTTGTTAATTTGGATACTGTCTCTGTGCCTTCCAGTTAATATGGCTAAAGGTTTATCTATCTTGTTGATTTCCTCAAAGAACCCGCTCCTGGTTGTGTTTGTTGGGAGCCGCCTGAGCACCCACCTCCGCCATTACAAGATGGCGCCTACATTCGGCCGAGGACAAGTTGTAAACAGGCTAGTGCGCATGCACCTGGTAATTTTCCACTTCAGAATCTCAGCCTCTCTCGTGGCGGCATCTGGCCTGGTGTGCGGGAGCCAATGGGGAAGCTCCATGTCCCAGGCAAGCGCTGTGACCCATATAAAGGGCGAGAGTTCTATTGTTCTGAGTCTCCACTCGTGGCAAGCTTATGCTCTCCCTCTCAAGAGGCATTAAAGCTTTACTGCAGAAGGATCCTATGTGTGCCGCGTCGTTCTTGCTGGCGAGACCGTAGCGTCTAGAAACTTGTCCATTTCCTCCAGATTTTTCAATTTTGTTGCTTATAGGCTTTTGTAGTAGGATCTGATGATCTTTTGAATTTCCTCAAAGTCTGTTGTTATATCTCCCTTTTCATTTCTAATTTTGTTAATTTGGATACTGTCTCTGTGCCTTCCAGTTAATCTGGCTAAAGGTTTATCTATCTTGTTGATTTCCTCAAAGAACCCGCTCCTAGTTGTGTTGATCCTTTATGTAGTTCCTTTAGTTTCTACTTGGTTGATTTCAGCCCTTAATTTTATTATTTCCTGCCTTCTACTCTTCTTGGGTGTATTAGCTTCTTTTTGTTCTAGAGCTTTCAGGTGTGCTATTAAGCTGCTAGTATGTGCTCTCTCCAGTTTCTTTTTGGAGGCATTCAGAGCTATGAGTTCTCCTCTTAACACTGCTGTTCTTGTGTCCCATAGGTTTGCATATATTGTACTTTCATTTTCATTAAATTCTAGGAAGTCTTTAATTTAATTTCTTTCTTTATTTCTTCCTTGACTAAATTATCATTGAGTAGAGTGTTGTTCAGCTTTCATGTGTATGTGGGCTTTCTGTTGTGATGTTGCCATTGAAGACCAGTTATCTGATAAGAGGCATGGGATTATTTCAATATTCTCATATCTGTTGAGGTTTGATTTGTGACCAATTATATGATCACTTTTGGAGAAGGTACCATGGGGTGCTGAGAAGAAGGTATATTCTTTTGATTTAGGATAAAATGCTCTGTAGATATTTGTTAAATCTATTTGGTTCACAACATCTGTTAGTTTCACTGTGTCTCTGTTTAGTTTGTGTTTCCAAGATCTGTCCATGGATGATCGTGGGGTGTTGCAGTCTCCCACTATTATTGTGTGAGGTGCAATGTGTGCTTTGAGCTTTAGTAAAGTTACTTTTATGAATGTGGGAGCCCTTGAATTCAGACAATAGATTTTCAGAATTGCGAGTTCTTCTTGGTAGATTTTTCCTTTGATGAGTATAACGTGTCCTTCGTTATCTTTTTTGATGACTTTTGGTTGAAAGTTGATTTTATCTGATATTAGAATGTCTACTTCAGACTATTTCTTGGGTGCCATTTGCCTGGAAAATTGTTTTCCAGCCCTTTACTCTGAAGTACTGTTTGTCTTTAACATCAAGGTGTATTTTAAATTTTATTTTCAAAATGCAATCTAAGAGTCCGGCACAAGGATTTGAATACTGTATTTATAAGCAAAATTGAATTTCTAATGTATAAGAGTTAAATATTTGATGTTTTATATTTTGATTTGATTGTTTTGATTTGGTTGTCTTTATTTGTTTACATCTTTTATGAAAAGCATATTATTCAAAACATTTATTGTTACAGCTATGATCTGTGAATAGGCTATGAGTAACATTATAATGTATAATTTTAAATTCGTCATTATTCTGAGTAAAGTAAGAAGTAAATATCCAAATATTTAATAAAATATTATTTAACATGAGCTTGAATGTCATATAATTTTCACTTTACTTTTGAAGTAAATTCTACATAAGTACTGACATGATAATAGGAAACAAATAATCAAAATAATTTGTTCATAGTAAAAATATATATCTATACAGAAAAGACATGTTTGATAGATATGTGTAGAATAATAAATTGTATTTAGTAAATTTAGCACAGTGTTTATTCCTAGAACGTTTTCCTGGGAAGACCAGGAAAACCATTACCCTTTATTGACAGTTATCTAGAGAATACTTCTAATGAAAATCTTCAAAGTAAATAGTGTTAAGAACTGAAATTTACAACTTTTTTAATAAAACCATTTAATTCTAAAATTTAGACATTGGTGCTGAAACACTATGTCTTCATTTTATGTTGAATAAAGTAGACATGCCAATACCGGGGATATGACAAAGCTAAAAATACCCTAATAGACTTCAATCTTCGACATTTTTAAAATTCAGTATAGAAAAACACCTACTATTTTCAATCCATTTTATAGGTGTACAAAATTTTACAAATATATGACACAGAAGGCAAAAACACAGTCAATGACGTGCTTAATAAAAATTCACAAAACTTCATATTCTTATCAAGAGTTGTTTTGTTGGATGGAAGCATTGATTGAAATAAAAATAACCAACATCTTCTAATATTTCTTTTTTTCTTGAAGAATAAGTTAAAAATGTAGGGCCATGGAGAGTGGTTTCTAATGAAGGCAATACAGAAATATAAATATTATAGTAGGTTAAAATAAGATACTACACTAAGAAGGGAATAATAATAAGGGTGAGAGAAGTGAAAAAAAGTGTGGAGGCTGCAATACAGACAGGACTAAATAACATTAAAATTGTTTTGATAAAACACCTCAGAAATCCTACTTCTGTAGAATGTTATGTGTGTTTGTGTATGTAGGTGTGTGTGTCTACTTGTGTATTAAAATGAATCATCCTACTATGATGCATATAGGCATACTATTTTCTATATTATATATATATTTCTATATATATTTATATAGAATATATATTTTATATATTTCTATATATATATATATATATATATATAGTATATATATATATATAAAGCTAGTGCCTAGAATGTACCCTCTGTTTTGTTGTTTTTGACCAGTGAGTTCCTAGCAAACCCTTAATTATAGGTTATTGATATTGTTCTTGGTTACCCTCCAGAATTTAATAGTCAGATTTTAATAGGCAATATATATATATGAGCTGAAAGGGACAGTACATGCTACTGCAGGATGAAAGTAGTCATTAGGAGCTGGAGATTGCTCAGTGGTTAAGCTCATTGTATTCTCTCATATAGGTCCTGAATGAAATTTCCAGCAACCTCAAAGTGGCTTAAACCATCTATACAAGGATCTGATTCTCTCTTTTGGCTCAAAAATCTACTGTGATAGTATACTAGTTGAAAGAAAGAAAGAAAGAAAGAAAGAAAGAAAGAAAGAAAGAAAGAAAAAAGAGAAGGAAGGCAGGCAGGCAGACAGACAGACAGAAAGGAAGAACATACAGTCACCAATCATAGCCAGCTGGAATAATGTAACTAACAGTAATGACTGGATTACAAAGAAATAACCACTGGTAAAATAGTCAAACTGACATTATGAGAATAATAAACTACTTTCTGATGAAATGCAAAGTTTGATACATAAGGTGAATCCAATACCTGGCATTGTTATGGACTAAGAACCTATAGATAGGTAAGCAAATAGGTCCTGGTGGATAATGTTGATAAATGGATTTGGTGTCAAACTTCTAACGACTTATATTAATGGATAAATACTGGATGTAGTCTCAAACTCCTAGTGATTTATTATATTCAAAGAGTTATGAATATCTCAGTTTTTATCAAATCAGCTTCTATTTGCAATAGGTGCTGATTAACTGACTGACAACTGGATAAGTTGCAAAGAATAAAAGGCTGCAGAATATTCAGCCCTAAATTCAATTCTTTTTTTTTTTAAGTTTTATTTCTTTTTTGATTTTTTTCATACTTTCTATACATTTCAAATGTTTCCCCCTTTCCAGACCTCCCCTTTGGAACCTCTCCATTTCCTCCCCCCTCCCTCTGCCACTGTGGGGTAATTCCCTCACCCGCCCACCTACCCACTCTCGTCATTCCTCCTTGGCATTCTCATATACTGGGGGATCTAACACCCTGAGGCCTTAAGGGCCTTTGCTCCCCTGATGTCTAACAAGACCCTCCTCTGCTATATATGAGGCCATCACAATGGGTCCCTCCTTGTGTCTTCTTTGGTTGGTGTTCCAGTCTCCGGGAGTTATCAAGGGGTCAAGCCAGTTGCCACTATTGCTCCCTCCCTGGGGCTGCAAACTCCCTCAGCTCCTTCAGTCCCTTCTCCAAATCCTCCATCTGAGACCTCACACTCAACCCTATGGTTGCTGTGATGTGACTCTTGGGTATTTCAAACTTTTGGTCTAATAATCACTTATCACTGAGTACATACCATGTTCATTCTTTTGTGACTGCGTTACAGAAAAGTGAGTGGAAAAGGTGAAGAGCCAGATATAAGAGATGACTACGAAGAAATACTGTTTTATGGATACAATATGACAGCTATATATATAAACACATCAGTTTTGGCAACCTGCACAAGACCTGTCCAAAGACAAGCCATTTAAAATCCTAGAATAAAGATGGGTATTGAACATGAAATCCCACCACTAGCACTAGAATTATTGACAATCATCAACTGCTGAAAGGAGAGTCAGTTTGCTCTATCAGTGGCCTCTTCCACTGACCACCCTGCAGTGGAAGAAGACATACATCAAAGAATATTTCAGCAACACAAATTTGTTTTGATATGTTAAAAATACACCATGCTGGTGAAATAGGAAGTGGGGCTGGATGTAGGAAGGGTTGAGAGGTAAATATGATCAAAAGAGGTTGCAAGAAATTCGCAAAGAACTATTCAAAACAATTTTAAATGACTCTATCTTCTAGAGATTTTCTGGTGCTCTATGAATGGAGACTGGTAAAATGTACTTTTTCTTTGCATCTTTGAATATTTTTCCCACTTCTGAAACATGCTATAGATTATTGTTAAATTTTACACTATAAGGGTCTTAGTAGTTTGGTGATAAGGATTCATTTTAAAAAATCATGTAGAAAAAGGAGCACACAATTCATATTTCTTTGGAATTTCTGAGAATAAGTATTCTAAAGACTAGGACAGGAAAGCTATAGTAAACAGATGATAATTATTCAGACAGAGTTTTTTTTTTTTTTTAA